>RJWJ010018860.1:0-31029 GCA_004363605.1 Indri indri
GAACTCAAAGCCCACCTTCCAGAACTGCCAAAGCATACCCAAATCCAGACAAGACTAAGAATTTGTCCTCCTCCAACTTCTATAATCACGAAAACACAAAGGCATAGGAAAATTTTGAGGTTACTGTCTTATAAAAAAACATGTCCTGGCCGGGCGCGGTGGCTCACGCCTGTAATCCTAACTCTCTGGGAGGCCGAGGCAGGTGGATTGTTTGAGCTCAGGAGTTCGAAACCAGCCTGAGCAAGAGCGAGACCCCGTCTCTACCAAAAATAGAAAGAAATTAATTGGACAACTAAAAATATATAGAAAGAATTAGCCAGGCATGGTGGCACATGCCTGTAGTCCCAGCTACTCGAGAGGCTGAGGCAGAAGGATCACTTGAGCCCAGGAGTTGGAGGTTGCTGTGAGCTAGGATGATGCCACAGCACTCTAGCCCAGGCAAGACAGTGAGACTCTGTCCCAAAAAAAAAAAAAAAAAAAAAAACATGTCCTGTCAAATTTCAGCTATGGATGTAGAAATCCACATACCAACAAACTCAGGGGGGAAAAATGGGCAGTGGTAGAATCTACAAAGCCTCTGATCAAGAGGTTATTAGACATCACCTAGCCAATAACTACTCATGGGACAGTCACAGAAGGGAATCAGAAGACACTAATCTGTGACCACTAACAATGTCCTCAACTGCCAGAGAAAGAACAGGCAGTAGGAGCCTAGTTCAGAAGGGTGAAAAAAAGGAAAGGCAAGAGAAACTCACAAGGGGACTTTCTCCTCCGTGGTAAGGCTAAATACCACCTTTCCCAGGACCACGGCACCACTGTTCACACCAGGCTGCAGCACATTCAGTGGCTTGAGTTCCAGCGTCACCTTTTGCCCAGAGGCTGACTGATAGCGCCCGTCACCACAAGGGCCTAGATGGGCTGGGCGCAAGTTTCCCAACATGCTCTGCAGCTTTTTGGTCTTCACCTTTCCCTGCAAAGGAAGGGGAAATGGATAAGAAGCTAGAAATTAGTCCCCCTCCTTGAGAATCTAGTCTTTCTCTCCTACCTACCCACTTCTATAGGGTCACTACCTCCTAAGCCTATTCTATTTTTATTTTATTGACCAGTAATGGAATAAAAGAGTAGGATTGAGCCCTTTAGACATCTTTACCTTGCTCTCAAGGAGACTGGTTAGTCTATCCAAGAATTCCAGGAGCTGTTGCTCTCGTTGCCGGGGCTCTGGCCAGGCAGGGTCCAGGGCTGCAGCCTGAGAGAAGCCCTCCAGGGCCTCCCCATAATTCTCTTCATATTTATGTAACTGTACAGAAAGTAACCAAAAACCTCCCAATCATAAGTATATCCAAACAAACTATGCCAAGTGAATAATGGCACAATGATCTAGGAATCTAGAAAAATAAACTGCTTTACTTCCCAGTTATTTTCCTGTCCCACCATGAACAGCCTGAAAAGCAGGTAACACCTTACATCCTTCCTCCTGACCATGGTGATCACAACCCCAAAGACGGAATTATTTCAAAGCAGCTAATTTCCAAATTCTAAAATAGTTAAGCCGCATATATTGGGTCACTCTACCTTTATATTTATATGTAAAATTTTAGAAGCCTTCTAAACCATCCCTCCACTCTCTACGTACTCTCCCACCTCCTCAGCCCCTGCTAGTCTCCCTCTGGTGACCCTACTGGACACTGGAATCAAACTGAGCTAGCTCTTCCTAGAAATAATGTGGCTTTCCTCTTACAGTTTGGACCCATCCTTCTCTCTATGTATACTCAGTTATGCTCATAGGCTAAGGCCTAGATGTCTCCTTTATTTGACCTTCAGGTGACTACCACCCCAGAGGTCTTACCGTCGCCCTGTTCAGATGAAGGTCAGGATTACTGGAAGCTTTCCTGTCAACCTTCTCCTATAATTGGACAAAAAGGTCATTAGTAGATTCTGTCTCAACCTTGGACTGCCACATCCAATATGTCCTAGACCTCCTCTTCCTAGAAAAATTGAAGTTTCTTTTTTGTCAAAATGTTACCTATACCCACGCTGTCATACAATAACTGCTTGTATGGTATATTATTCAGTCCCTGAAACCTCAAGCATGTAAGGGGTTTTTTGTATGTGTGCAACTTTAAAATATGATTACAATTTATCCACACAGTATTATAAAGGTAGAATAAGAAGAAATATGTGAAACCATTCTGATAAAAAAAAAAAGAAATTTTAATAGTGAGATGCTGGTAATAAATGAGGAAAGCCTAGGAGCCTGGCTCCGGACACATGTAAAATCGTGTTTCTACATCCAACCTCCCTTAAAACACACATGGAAAGCCAAATTCTGATTCTGATTAAAATAAATAGCCAGACACCACAGGACAGGACAAATGCACTGTGAAAAAAGTGCTGGCTATGTTCATGACTATGTTCATTTTATTTTGATTCTAGCATTGTCTGGCACACTGTAAAAGCACAAACAACATGAATTAAAATTGTTTAAATGGGCCAGGTGCAGTGGTTCACACCTGTAACCCAGCACTTCGGGAGGCCAAGGCAGAAGGATCACTTTAGCCCAGGAGTTCAAGACCAGCCTGGGCAACATAGCCAGATACTGTCTCTAATTTTTAAACATTTTTTAAAAATTAGCCGGGCACGGTGGCGTGCACTGATCGCCCTAGCTACTTAGGAGGCTGAGGTGGGAGGATTGCCTGAGCCAAGGTTACAGGTTATGATCATGCCACTGCGCTCTAACCTAGGTAATAGAGTGAGACTCTGTCAAAATAAAAAATAAAAAAAGTAAAAAAAAAAAATTTTTTTTAATTGTTTAAATTGTTGGTTCAGTCAGGTATGTTTAAAAATGCAGGTCTGGATGAAAAAATTAAGAGTTATTATAAAAGCAACTATTTAGTAGAAGCCAAATACAAAATTTTGAAGGTGTACACCATACTATTCTTTAAAATGTAAACATTAACCAAATTAAGAAATTAGACTTTAAATTTCCCTGATTGAAAAAAACGGCAGTCCCTGAACTGCAAACATGAATATATGGCAGTTGTATTCTTCATTCTGCCACAAAGATCAGATATGTAGTGAAAAGTTAAAAAGCAATTCTCTATGTCAAGAGAGGCAAGAAAGCAAAAGAAGAAAGGTGAACATGAGGGCTAAATAAAAAGTGCTCAGAAAACTAACGTGAACCTTCTAATAATGAGTAATCAGGCACTCAAAACCTGAAGGAAAGCCCTGTGCAAGTGTCCACTGATATAAAAATGATTTGAAAGCCTAAGCAAAGCTCCATGAACACCAGTGAATGTTATAATTCCTAGGAAATGATGCAGAATAGGCTGCATATTGTTTTCCCTTTTAGCCCATGGAAAATGCAGAGACAAATCATCTGATGGTTAATTTGGTGATAGCACTTAATTTACACTTAAGTATTGAGTTTTCATTTTTCTTATAATGAATGTACAAAAATACTATTAAACATTATTTTAATAGACTTTATAAGCTTTTTTTCCATTGAAAAAGATGAACATGTTGAGGCAAGCTCAGCAATTTGGTTATACATGCCCTAAGAAACTTGGACCTGTGTCAAGGAGCTATCAAGCACCCACACACCACACTGCGAGTGGCTCCTAATACTCAAGATATAAGAAGAAATGTCACCTCTGCAAACACATCTTTGCAAAACCACACACGTGGGATGCCAGAAAACACTGCCCATGCTGCTTGCTAAAGGACCACTAGGAAGACTGAATGGTGTTCTTACTTCTGTTGCTGCCTCTATTTATCTGACCTGGGTGACCATAAGTACTTACTGCTTGGGCATAGGCACTGAGGGCTTGCTGGGAGATCTTAGGGTTCTGGCCAGTATTGAAGTAAAGAGAAAGGTATGCATTCCCCAGAATATCTGAAAGAGAAACACAGCAGTGGATTTTCTCAGGGCCTAAGTTCAAGATATGACTTATTTTGGTCACCCTCAAAAGTATACTTGAAAGGCCCACATTTGACCCAAACCAGAAATCACACTGTATTTAGTATACCCAAAATTCCACTAGAATAGAGAAACAAACATGGACCCCAAAGAGAAATTTGAACAGACTATACAAAAGCCCAGCCTTGCTTATGTGAAAACATGTCTCTAATCTTGGATCAAAAGATCCAAGAGTTCCTAGAATAGTAGTTCACCAAAATACCTTTCGGGTGTCTTTAAAACAAAGATGCCCCAGCTTAACCCTTAGAGTCAGACTGAAAAGATGGGCTCCACATGTACGCATGGTTGAGAACCACTGCTCTAGAAACTTGCTGGAGATCTTTTGAGAGAACTCACACCAGGAGCGGCCATCATGGACATCCATCTGCACAGCCAGCTTAGCCTGTCGGACACTGTCCATGACATGACGAGAATGTTCATCTCCAGTGTCAGTCCGCAGCTGGCGAAGCACCATTGACAGGTTTTGCAAGGAGACTTTGTTCTTGCACTGCAAATGGAAAAGACATACACTCAACCTTCCTGATTCTACTTCCCCTTTCCAGATCTATCATGACCTCAATCCTTCTCCTAAATCTAATTTTTCATCTTAATTCTTGCAGCTATCTGTATCTTGGACCACCATCTATGCGGATCAGTCTGGTTGCTAACTTTCCTTCACTATTTATCTACCCCTGAACCTGATCCCATCACTTTCTTTCTTTCCCAGCCCCCGTCCCTATTTTCCTCACCCAGGTCTACTCCCCAACCCTTCCTCCCTTCTGATTCTGTTCTAATTCAAACTCAGTACTACTATGGTATTCACATCATAGGGAAATTCATAGAATCAAGGGAATATCATCCTTCCCATCCGTGTTTTCTGAGGGGATAGCAGGCAACTCACATGTGTGAGGGCTCCTGAGAAGCAGGTGTGGGCAGCTGCAACATCTCCTTTCTTCCAGTACACCTCACCCAGCTGGTTCCAGGCTTCCACCAGCTCAGGCTCCAGCTTCACAGCCTTTGACAGAAGCTCCTCAGCCTTAGGGCTATAGTCAGGAGTCACATTCAGTGCCTTCCCAGTTAGCATTAGAACCTGTGCTTTTCCCTGGACAGAACCTAACAGGAAGGGAAATAGACAAAGGAAAGTGGAAAAACCCAGGCAGTCTTACAGTTAAAGACCAGGACGCTTTCTCTCAAAGAATGACTACATGCCAGTTATAGGAATGAAAATAATTGAGGGAAATCTTTATCAACAAAACATTTATTGAAAGCTTACCATAAGCAGAGTACTACGTTAGGTAAATGGGTAACACAGAAAGCACCATTTCTACCCTAGAGGGGCCTACAATCTGGTGGAGAAGACAAAGCAGAGACATGGAAAATTAAAACAATGAAAAGAAGTATATGGCATATATCAAATGAATGGGCTTCAGAAAGTCAAGAGAAGAAAAGATAAGACCCTCCAGGCTGGAAAATGATATAAACAAAGACACAGGGGCAGAAATACATGTGGCATGTTCACGGAAGAATAGATAGTTCAACCTGGATGAAACAGAAAGTTCCTCTGTAAGTGCATAGTCAGAAATAAGATTAGAAAACAGAGAAAATAGAGAATTGAATACCAGGTTAAGAAGGGGGTTAGACTTCACCTAGTTAATAGAAGGCATCTTTAAAGATACTTGAGCAAAGAGGCAGGCAAGAAGATAAGATTAAATGCATGAAGTAATGATCTAGAAGGATAACCATAGCTATGGTCATTACATAAGTTGATCTGAAAGTAAAAGAAATTAGAAGCAGAAAGGTCAGTTAAGAAAATTACTGCAATAGTTCGAACAAGTATGTCCTTTTATTTCATGACATTTGCTATAATCAAATTTTAGGAAAAGTAGCTTAGAGAATAAAAGGTTGCCTTCCTGCACAGGGCCCTTAGAAGAAATATTCTGTTGTACAATCCTACAGCAGCCACAAATAGAATACCAAAGAGTCTGCAGAGAGAGAACAAAACTATCACAGTTCAGTGAAGGGCAGGAGATTGCACATTCTTTAGGAGTCATACCCACTACTTCCTCCATCTGCTGCAGGGTCTTCTCCATCTCCTCCCGCACATCCTGTTGCTTCCTCCCAGCATCCTCAACACTATGAGTCTCAAAATAGCAGTCTCGAAATGAATAGAGCTGATCCACCAGTTCCTAGAAGTGTAAGAATGGTACCATTAAGTAGAGAGAGCACTGGACAAGAAAATTTGAAATTGGCTAGCCATGCCAGCTCTTGGCCTAGAAATACTAATTCTCCTATCTCACCTAGGAATGGCACAATAGGCAGGTAAACAGGTCTGTCAAAATGCCAAAGATCACGAGGAAAAGCAACCAGTGCCCCAGCCCCACTCTCATGGTCCCGAGTTGTCCCCTGCCAGTCTCCACACCATAATGAGAGTTCTCTCTCTCCCAGCCCCAGTAGGGCTTCTAATATGACTAAGCACTTCACATACCACAGTCAGGAGGGAAATACTTTGCAACCTGAGATAAACCAAAAGTTAACAAGATCATTCTACCTGGTTCTGGTCTCCAAAGAATAACACTTTGAAATTTACCCTTAAAACTGGACTTCCTAACAAAAACAATTTTACCGCTGATTTTTCCTATGATACCTGAAAATACAACATGAGCTTTGTGAAAACTGGACTTCCTAACAAAAACAATTTTACCGCTGATTTTTCCTATGATACCTGAAAATACAACATGAGCTTTGTGAATATGATAAACATGCTAGAAAGCTGTTGTTTCCCAACATAAAGAAACCAATCTGAACTTGGTAACCTTGGTATTTTTGCGGGGTTTTGTTTCTTTAAATGCTTGTTGTGGTTTTTGTTTTGTTTTTGTCAAGTCATCTTCTGGCTCTCATGCCTTTTTTACAAGTAAATATTCTCTCTCCTCTTTTAAATGCCTCTGAGTCTTCCCGTCATATTAGGCAAAGTTTTTCCAATACAGGTTGAGCATCCCTAATCTGAAAATCCAAAATCCAAATGCTCCAAAATCTGAAGCTGTTTGAATACGAGCATGATGCCAAGAGTGAAACATTCCACACCTGACCTCATGTGATGGGTCACAGTCAAAAAACACAGTCAAAACTTTGTTTCATGCACAAAATTACCAAAAATGCTGTATAAAATTACCTTTGGCCTATGTGTGTGAGGTATGTATGACACATAAATAAATTACATGTTTAGATCTTTGGGTCCCATCCCCAAAATAGTTCATTTATATATATTTCAAAATCCGAAAAAATCCAAAATCTGAAACACTTCTGGTCCTATGCATTTCAGATAAGGGATATTCAATCTGTATCTATCCTTTCCTGACACTGAATAGATAGCAGCAGAGATATACAATCCAATCCCATCAAGTCTTACCAACTACGTCCACAGCACATCCTAAATTCATCCATTTGTTTCCATCCCACTGTGACCATCCTGAACTAAATCAGCTTCATTACTTGCCTGGACTACGGCAATAGCTTCTTAACTGGTCATCTTGCTTCTAATCTCTCACACTCTCCTCACCATAGTCAGATTGACCTTATAAAAATGTATATCATATCACAAACACTCAAATAATTTCCTATTGCAGACAGAAGAAAATCCAGCTCCTTGCCATGATGTAATAGACTGTGTGGTCTGACTTACCACCCACCCTGCCACAAACTTCAATCCTTACCACTCTCCCTCCTACAATACTCAAGCCACACTGGCCTTCATGCAGTTTCTCAAACCCATCAAGTTCAATCCCACCTGGAGGCCTTTTCCCCATAGCTGGACACTCTTTTCCCAGATCTCTGCATGACTCATTCCTCATCATCATTTAGATCTGAGCTCAAATATTAATTTCTCAAAGAGGCTTTCCCTAATTACCCAAACCAAAGTAACTCATCATCGTTTAGATCTCAGCTCAAATATTAATTTCTCAAAGAGGCTTTCCCTAATTACCCAAACTAAAGTAACTCCTTTCTCATCTCCTCCACTATTAAATGACACTCTTATTTTTCTTCATAGTATTTATCATTTGAAATTATGTGGCCTATTCACTGTCTATTGTCTGTCTTCACCTCTGGAATGTAAGCTCCATGATGGAAAGGACTTTATCTGTTTTGCTTAGAGGTATTCCTGAATACTAGAACAGGGCTTGAGACAGGATAGGCTCTCATTAAATATACTGGTTGAATTAATTAATCAATCATCCATGTTCTAACTAATACATATATGCTATACCTAATTTAAAATCCTAGGCAGAATGAAGAGAATAGACTAGCACTCTGTGCAGTAGCACTTTTCAGATTTTATTATATTATTTCCAGGACCCAGCCTGTGGACATTCTGATTTTAGTAGTTTAGCAGAACTAAAAATTCTGCATTCTTAACAAGCAACCCAAATGATGGTAATGAAAATGGTAAAACACACTTTGAGAAATATCCTTTTATACATTCCTTCTACCCTACAATGTCTGTAACAATGAAATCAAAGCTTACTACCATTTCCATAGAGAGTAACATCACTATGTAACCCTTTTCCTCTTCTCTACTTCACTCCTTTATTCCATTCCTGCACCTACTCCACCACCCCAAGATACCCCAAGTATCCTGTCCCAAGCTGCTTAGGGCATATACCACAAATGAATCCTAGAAAAGGTAGTTCTCATGGAAAAGTACAACCAATTTCCTTTTGTCCTGTAATCATCATGGCTTCAAATTAAGAGTTTAAGAGAGAGGTCTTATTGTCTGTTTTTAGTTGTTAAAGCAAATATGCAAGAAATTGTTTGGGTTTTTTGTTTGGCTTGGTTTTGCGGGACTGAACATTTTGAGTAAATTTTTTCTCATGGCAAAATCAATACATACAAATTGTTAAAACTCAAAGAGATATTATACATGTAAAAAATAGTAAGTAGGCCAGGCGTGGTGGCTCACACCTGTAATCCTAGCACTTTGGAAGGCCAAGGTGGGAAGACTGCTTGGAATCAGGAGTTCAAGACCAGCCTGAGCAAGAGCGAGACCCTTCTCTACAAAAAATAGAAAAAGTAGCCTGGCGTGGTGGCATGCACCTATACTCCCAGCTACTTGGGAGGCTGAGGCCAGAGGATCGCTTGAACCCAGGAGTTTGAAGTTGCAATGACCTAAGATGACACCACCGCACTCTAGACCTGGTGACAGAGCGAGACTCTGTCTCAAAAACAAACAAATGAAAAGTTAGTAAAAAAATTCCTCATAATCACTCCAAACAACCTTAAGGATAACCACTCTTTAGTATACCTTTTCAGATTTTTTTTCTGTACATATACAAACACATATACACAATGTTTCTAATATAGATCCAGGATTGATAATCTCTGATTTCAACCAGTCACAACTAGAGAATAAAATGAAATTAATCCAAGTCAGCTGGAAGTGAAGCCAAGCCCACACTTTAACCTAGAAATAAAGAAATCTCACTAATGTTTAAATTTGGGAGTTAGATGCCTTTAAGCAAGTTACAAGCCTGTGACATTTTTCATGTTTAAATTCCAGGCTGTTTTAGAACACAAAGAACTGAGTTCCTGAGGTATAAGGAAAATCTTGGCTCATTAAAAGAAAGGTAAAGAGCCAACTAGTTAATTCCCACCTACCAAGTACAAAAGACTAGTCCTAGTCAGTAACACAGTCACCTGTGAACTACGTGGAGTCTGGACCCCTCTGCATCAGACTGGGGTCTGCGGGGATTACACATGATCAAAAATATCAAAACTGTGACATCCTAAAGGGAGTAACCAAGATACTTGCGGTGCACGCCATTACTGGTGTTGTTGCCAATTTCAAAGGAGAGAAGTGTTAAAGAAATGACCATTGTAGTGATCAAAACAACATGTGATAACAGTTCTGGCAAATCTGCTACACACGCGCGCGCGCGCACACACACACACACACACACACACACACACATGCTGTTTGTTATGGACGAATCCAGGAGAAAAACTTCCTCTAAAAATATACACGAATAAATTAGGAGCAACAAATCCTCTTCCAAACAGGACTGAAATTAAAGCGCAGTCAGGACAGCAGCAGGAGGTTCCAGCACACGGCTGCACCCCTCTGCTGGCCCGGGAGGCTGCCCTGGCTGGCTGCGCCTGCACCCTCGGGAGTTGTTACAGTAACCGCACAGACGCATGCAGCGCCGTGTATGTGCCAAGAAATTCCCAGGCACTGAATAAACGGCTTCTTTCCAAGTTACAAAAGCACATACGGATTTTAATCTATGGCCCCACCTGCAATTTCTGCAAAATCGGCTTGACTTCTTCCTCTTCATCAGCCATCATTTCCCAGCCACTCTAAGCCTCTCTGCCCACAACTTTATAACCACAGAGACTCATGCCCACTCTCCTTATGGAGCCACAGCGACATCTAGGGCTCTGGAGGCTTGCCTGCACCTGGAGGGCTTTGCTCCAAACCAACTTTTTTGTCTATAGCACAGTGGAGACTTTCTACATTTTTGAGTTCATAGTTTCTTTCCTCGATCCCGGAAACAAAATATTCTCAGCTTAATTAAAGGTATATTTTTGTTTCATATCTTCCTACTTATTTAATACCAAGATTGTAATATCCGCAAAAAGGCAGGTTAAGACAGTGCATGTCTGTGTTGTTTTGAGATTTTGAACGGAATGTGGTATGACGGTAACTTAGTTGTCTGAATTTTTTCCAAACTTTGCAGTGATTTTCTGTATGAGTAATTTTATCATTTTTAATGTGCTATCCTAATAAATATACTATACTGGGGATGGTACTATAAAAGCCATCATGCTATACACAATAGACATTTTCCAGAAGGACTTATAAGAAACAATGACTATCTCTAGAGAGGGAAAAAGGGCAACTGAAAGTTGTGGGTGAGCCAAGAAAATTCTTTTCACTGTGTACCTTTTTGAATTTTTTACCACGTACATGTATTACCTGTTCAAAAATAAACACAATTTTTAAACAAAAAATTTTTGCTTCTACATAAGACTATCTCTGGAAAGAGACACAAGACGCTGTCAACAATAAACACTTGCTTCTGAAGAGTGGGAGTGGCTGGGGGCATGGTCGTGGAAGGGAGAGTCTTCACTCTATGACTTTTTTGTATCCTTTGAATTTGTACCATATGAATGTATTAAACTCAAATAATTTTTTAAAGATCCATGTAATATTTCTGACAGTTTCTCTTTACTTTTTTAGTTTTAATTATAGTTTACTTGTACTTCAAACGGATTCTGGGAACCTAACGAAGTAAAATGTTCAAAGCAGAAACCATAGATGTACATAATATCATTTCCTCAAACCATTTTCCAACAAAATATAAACCACAGAGGGAAGGAAACTACTTTGTACTGTAATCTATAAAATCTGTGTCATTGGCTGTGAAACAAGGAGGGATGTTTTAAAACTTTTTAAATATATATATATATATATATTTTTTTTTTTTTTTGTAGAGATGGGGATCACTCTCTTTCATCAGTGGCATGATCATAGCTCACTACAGCTTCCAACTCCTGGGCTCAAGTAATCCTCTTGCCTCAGCCTCCCAAGTAGCTGGGACTGCAGGCACGCACCACCACTCCAGCTAATTTTTCTCATTTTTTGTAGAGACAAGGTCTCACTAGGCTGGTCTCAAACTCCTAATCTCAAGCAATCCTCCCACCTTCAACCTCCCAAAGTGCTGGGATTACAGGTGTGAGCCACCGCTCCTGGCCTTAAAACTTTTAAGTCAAGATTTTTCATCCTTTTTCTCACATATTTTAACTTTAGAGTATAATTAAAAAAAAAAAATGAAGAGATCTTATACTCTATACTCCTAAATGAAGAAAGCATATGCTTGCTATTCAATCATGTAGAACAAGGGTATTTACTTGCCTTTCTATAATACAATGACATAATCTAGAATATCCTCAAATGATTTCAGTATGACTTTTATTACCTAAAAAACAATGGGAATTGGCATTTAGGGTAATTCCATTGTAATTCATCCCAAACCAACAAGAATCAATAGTAAAATTTAAGACTTAGAAAAGGCTGTAAGGATAACTTAATTCAATACCTCATTTTACAGATATAGAAACTTAAAGCCCAGAAACTTTCAACTCCAACTTGTACAATCAATACATGGGAAAAAACAGAATCAGAACCCAGATGGTCTGCCTCCCCATCCAGTATGCTTTCAAGTCTTCCCTCTAACAGGACAAAAAGTTACTGAGAATGTCATTCAAATTTCTTTCCTGACATTACATTTTAAATAATTAAATATAATTCACTTTCTGTAATAGTAATCAGAAATGCTCTAAATCTTTAAATTATTTTAATTAATATAATCTCGAGATCAATAATAAACATACTGGCAAATTTTCTGCAGTAGAAGTACATTCCTAAATAAGTAAAACCCAAGGCAACCGTTGACAAAAAGGTAAAACAAAAGTAGATTTTGAAATACAGTTGTCCCTTGGAACCTGCAAAGGGATTGGTTCCAGGAATCCTGTGGATACAAAAATTCTGGAATGCTCAAGTCCCTTTCACCAAATGCCATAGCATTTGCATATAAGCTACTCACATTCCTTTGTATACTTTAAATCATCTCAAGATTACTTAAAATACCTAATACATTGTAAATGCTATGTAGTTATGCCGTATTGGTTTATTTATTTGTTATTTTTTTAAATGGCTGGATGATTATTTTTTATTGCTTTTTTTTCCTCTGAATATTTTCGGTCTGTGGTTGGTTGACTCCACAGATGCGGAACTCAAGGATATGGAGGACCAACTGTAAATGCCCAAAACCAACTTTACAAAATAACTTTATCAGTGTGATTTATTTTTAAATACAAATAGGGATTGAACATACATGCATCAAATTGTACTCTCATTCACTGGCATGAGCGTACCTCCAAACATGTTAATATACAAACAAAGACACACACACAAATAACAAGCTACAGAGCACCCACCATTTTCCAAAACCAAAATTTTCACACAAACATATTGGCAAATACAGCAAAATATCAGTGTAAATTAACACACATACATATACATATATGCATATATACCAGAATCCAAAGTGAAATGTAGACATATAACATAGGTACTTATATACATACGCATAAACACAGAACTCAATCAGAAACAGCACAGACAGAAATAATGATCTATGAAACACACAGTAACATCATGACCTTTTTACTAGTTATGAAAATTCAACAGTTAATGATGAAATTGAGATTATTAAAATGTTCATGCTTTAAATAATTGAAACAAAGAAACCAGACTCTAAAGTCACTCCTCATTGCCACTGAGCTTCTTACAAATTGATAATGTGAAGACAACTTCAAAGACTTAAAAAAAGCACAAAAAGGTTTTGATGACTCTTATCTAGAATAAAGATTATTTGCTAAATGAAATTACTGAAAGGGAATAGAGAAACATTCTATAAAGTGAGCTAAATTCTTTTTACTTTGAAGGCCCTGCTAGACACTTGCTCCTGCTGTAATTCACGACTTGGAGAGGCAAAACTAAAAAAGCTATTGCTGGGTTCAGGTGCTGTGGGAGAACCCACAAAAAATGGTCTGAACTGAAAATCTCCATCTCCACCACCCCGATTTCGAACTGGTGTATTATCCAAAGAAAACTTGGAGTTGTTCCCTAGGAAAAAAATAAGAGAAAAATTTAATCATCTATTTCTTCATAGATCTTTAGGAACAAAAAGACAAAAGGCATTCAATAAATATTTTAGCAGAACTCAACGCCTATGAGATGGATAAAATATAGACCTAATACTAGATAAGGAAAAGGACTCTGACGCTCCCCCCACCCCTCCACCTGACCACAGTATATACTCTACCTTTTTCTGTGATGCAGTTTCCAATAGTAGCATGATCTCATCACCAAAAGTAATTTGACACATGAAATACGTTTTTAGTAGAGCCAGAATTTACAATATCATTTTATTCATTTGTAATCTATTTAATCTACTTCAGATGAATCATCAAAAAAATATATATACAAGGCCGGGTGTGGTGTCTCACGCCTATAATCCTAGCACTCTGGGAGGCCGAGGTGGGTGGATCGCTCAAGCTCAGGAGCTCGAGACCAGCCTGAGCAAGAGTGAGACCCCGTCTCTACTAAAAAAATAGACAGAAATTAGCTGGACAACTAAAAATATATATATAAAAAGAAAAATTAGCCAGGCATGGTGGCAATGCCTGTAGTCCCAGCTACTCGGGAGGCTGAGACAGTAGGATTGCTTGAGCCCAGGAGTTTGAGGTTGCTGTGAGCTACGCTGAAGCCACGGCACTCTAGCCCGGGCAATAGAGCAAGACTCTGTCTCAAAAAAAAAAAAAAAAAAAAAAATATATATATATATATATATATATATATATATCATCTTTTGTCCCAGGTTCTTTAATTTCTTGGCCGTACGCAGTAGCTCATGCCTATAATCCTAGCACTCTGGGAAGCCTAGGCAGGAGGATCACTATCACTTGAGGTCAGGAGTTTGAGACCAGCCTGAGCAAAAGCAAGATCCCGTCTCTACAAAAAAATAGAAAAATTAGCCAGGTGTGGTGGCACATGCCTGTAGTCCCAGCTACTCGGGAGGCTGAAGCAGGAGGATCGCTTGAGCCCAGGAGTTGAGAGTGCAGTGAGCTGTGATGATGTCACTGCACTTTACCCAGACAACAGAGCAATACTCTGTCTCCAAAAATAAATAAATAAGTAAAATAAAAATAATTTTTAAAAAAACATTGCAATAAACAGTTTAGAAAATATATAGCAACTATGAAATATTAACATATACTAATGACCCAGTATCAATTAGCATAAGCTTAAGAAAAATCAGACAATAAGTCTAATTAAATGAGCATTAAGCTACTTCTACTGAACACTTCCTTGGCTTTTGCAGATTTTAAAGGAATAGGTAACTAAAGGAAAATATTGACTGTATCTCTTTCAAGCTAACAGTGGCGACAAGAGGTAAAAAGGTAAATGTGTATAAAAAGAGGAACAGGAAAGAACTCATGAATATGAAAGAAATAAAATGTGGACAGTGACAAGAAAAAAATAAGTACATCTACAATGCCCATTTACAGTAACACTTTGACTGATTAAATATATGATTAACTGAAAGTTAACCAGAAGTTTGTTCTTGTTTCAATTTTTATATTTGATATTCCTCATCTCATCACCTCCTACCTTTTCTAGGACATCATCTCCTCCCTCACTAAACCTTTTTCCTCAGTCTATCATAAATATCCAAAAAAATCAGTATTTAGGAAAGTCCAGCTTCATTTTTTGTATGCCAAAAACAATTTATATTAATAGCATAGCAAAAATCTATTGTATTCTGTTGCATCAGGGGTAGTATAAAGGGGAGAACTCAGAAAGAGCTATGAGATTCATTCTATCTGCAAGGCAGCTAACAAGCAGAAAAGAACTGGCATCATCCTAGATTGCGAACTTCCAGAGTACAGGAATCCTATTTGGATAATCTTTACATCCTCATTGCTTAGGATCATGTCTTATAGCCTGATACATGAAACATTTTTGACAAATATTTGATGAATGGAAAAATAAATAAAAGAATGAACCAATCAAACAACTGACAATAACTGCATAATCAGTATTGGTATGTGAAAGAAACTGAAACATGGCCTACTTGGACGATAGCAAATGGTTAAGAGTATAGGCTCTGAAGACAGATTTGTGACCTTCACTAAGTTACTTAACTTTCTGAGCCTCAGCTTTCTCATCTGTAAAATAGGTATAATAATAATAACTACTTCACGGAGTTTTGTAAATTACTTGAATTCATGTAAAATACTTAAAACTGCCTAGCCCTTCATAAGGAATTGATAAAAGACAGCTAATATTATTATTATGACAACTAAATAGCTTTTAATTTAAAGTAGCAATTTGCAAACTTATTTTATAGAAATTAACTCTGCTCAAATTAAAGGTTTAACTAAAATATAGGCAAATACGATAGATAAAAGCAATAATGTACAGGTTGAGATATGTATGAAGAATTCATAGCCTACTATGACTCAAGACCCTTGGAATTTCCAGTGACTGCTTGGAACTGTGTAGCACAGTAATCACTGATGCAAAGAATAATATTCTACTCCAAACAAGGAGAGTGGGAAAAAAAAAAAAAAGAGAATATGGAATATCACATGTCCTTTCTTACCTACTGGGAAGCCAAAAACACCAGACTGTGTGGTCATGGATGGTTCGAGTGTGCCTTCTTGGTTAGCGATAGTTAGGTTTCGTAGCCTAAGACTATCATAGAGGCCTTGGAGCTTTTGATACTGGCGATTGCGCTCCATAAGTTTCTCAGAGATGTCACTGAACTTCTTCTTGTATTCTTCTAGCACTTTCTTCATGGAGGTGACTTCCCCTTTCATAGAGGTCAATTCTACATCCTTGCTTTGTATTTGCTGAGTATATATCTTCTCCATCTGTTTCAGATGGCCCTCAGCCTTGCTAAAATTATATTCTTGATAAAGACGCTCCTGATGTACCTGCCCCAAGAAAGAAAAGAAAGATTTTCAAGGCAGTAAGTACAAAGTTATATATTGTAAAATGTTAGATAAACATAAAGGGAAAAGAAAGATGCTTATACAGAGATGTTATTGCTTTAACATTGAGAACCTAGTTTACGAAGCAATCAGGACATACAATGAAGTGATTAATTATTACCAAAACCAATAAATATGGTTACTACATGCACAGAAAAAAAATCTGGAAGAATATTTTCAAACCACTACCATTATAGCACCAAAACAATAAGTATCCCAAAGGTTTTTAAGAAGTATAACACCATTTTTTAAGTAATCCAGAGTTAAGAACAGACTCTAAGAGGGTCCCCAATTACCCCTGCCTCCTGGTACTTACACACCCATATGAAACTCTCTCCTCTGAGTGTGGGTGGGACCTGTGACTAGAATATGGCAAAGGTGACAGGATGTCATTTATGAGTACATTACATATATAAGACCTATCCTATAAAGCCTTGCTAGCTTTAAAGAAGCAAGCAGCCATTTTGGGAAGGCCCAAGAAGCAAGTATTAATAACTAAGAGCAAGCCTCTGGCCAAGAACCAGCAAAAAAAAATAAGGTCCCAATGAATCTAAACACAGACCTTATGCCATCCACAAAAAATTAACTCAAAATAGATCACGGACCTAAATGCAAAACTATTATTATAAAACTCCCACCCAGAAGATATCATAGGGGAAAATCTAGATGACGTTAGATTTGGCAGTGACTTTTTAGATACAACACCAAAGGTATAATCCATGAAAGAAAGAATTAATAAGCAGGACTTCATTAAAATTAAAAATCTCGCTCTGCAAAAGATGCTGTTGAGAGAATGAAAAGACAATCCACAGACGAGGAGAATATATTAACAAAAGACATATGTGATAAAGGACTGTTATCCAAAATACACAAAGAGCACTTAAAACTCAACAATAAAAAAACAAACAATCCAATTTAAAAATGGACCTTAACAAACACCTCACCAAACAAAATACACAAATGGCAAATAAGCATATGAAAAGATGCTCCACATCATTTGTTATCAGGGAAATGCAAATTAAAACAATGAGATGCTACTACACACCTATTAAAATGACCAAAATCCAGAACATGGACAACATCAAATTCTGGCAAAGATGCAGAGCTACAGGAATTCTCACTTATTGCTGGTGGGAATGCAAAATGGTATGGTCACTTTGGAAGACAGTTTTGCAGTTTCTTACAAAATTAAACATATTCTTACTATATGATCTCATGATAGCACTATTTGGTATTTAACCAAAGGAGTTGAATACTTTTATGTCCATACCAAAACCCTCATGTGAGTATTTATTGCAGCTTTATTCATAATAACCAAAATGTGGAAGCCACCAAGATGCCCTTCAGTAGGTGAATGGATAAACTGTGGTATATTCAGACAACAGAATATTATGCAGCACTAGAAAGAAATGAGCTATCAAACTTAAATGCATATTACTAAGTGAAGGCTGGGTGCAGTGGCTCATGCCTGTAATCCCAGTACTTTGAAAAACTGAGGAGAGAAGATCACTTGAGGCCAAGAAATCAAGACCTGGATAACACAGCAAGACCCCTATCTTTACAGAAAATTAAAAAAAAAAAAAAAAAAAAGATTAGCTAGGCGTGGTGGCACGTGTCTATAATCCCAGATCCTAAGGAGGCTGAGGCAGGAGGATCACTTGAGCCCAGGAGTTGGAGGCTGCAGTGAGCTATGATCACACCACTCTACTCCATCCTGGGTGACAGACTGAGACTCTGTCTCTAAAAAGAATGCTTTAATAAACAAAAAAATACTAAGTGATCTGTACAGAATGTATTCAAGGGAAAAAGAGAAAAAAGAATACTAAATGAAAAAAGCCAATCTGAAAAGGCTACTACTATATGATTTCAACTATATGACATTCTGGAAAAGGCAGAATGTCTTTGGAGACAGTAAAAAGATCAGTGGCTGCCAGGGGTTAGGGAGGAGGGGAGGATGAACAAGCAGATCCACAGAGGATTTTTAAGGCAGTGAAACTACTCTGAATGATAGGATAATGGTGAATATATGTCATAGATTTGTCCTGTCTGAATCCTAGAATGTACAACATCATGAGTGAACTCTAATGTAAACTATTGACTTTGGGTGATAGCAATGTGTCAATGTAGGCTTGTCAATTATGACAAAGGTACCGCCCTGGTAGGGGATGTTGATCACTGGGGCGGCTGTGGATTTGGGGGATTCATGAAGGTATATGGCAACTCTGTACTTTCCATTCAATTTTGCTGTAAACCTAAGACTGCTCTAAAAAATAAAGTCCATTTAAAAAAAAAAAAAACTGAAGTCCTCAGTCTGACAGTTCACTGGGAAATGAATGCTGCCAATAACCATGTGAGCTTCGAAGCAAATCCTTCCAGCCAAGGTTCAGATGAGATCATAACCACAGCTAACACCTTGACTATAGTCCTCTGAGACCCTGAACAGAGGACTCAGGTAAGCCCTGCTTGGACTCCTAAACCATAGAAATTATGAGATAATAAATGTGTGTTATTTTAAGCCACTAAATATGTTGCTTAAACCACTAATCTTGTGACACAAAAGACAACTACCACACACAGCAATCAATTTTGGCTTATCTTTGGATTTACTGTCCTTTAAATATTGAAAGAAAGGAAAATATAAGCACTTCCTTTTTTTCACCATTTTTAATTTGCCCGTTCTAAATAGTTTGATGAAATTCCACCAATTATGGGCTACCTGACCCTCTTATGTGGTCTCACAGTACTCTGTATTTCTCTTATTTCTGTAGGCATTAAAAACATATAATATCCATGTTAGTATAGTGGTAAATTTTAAAAAAGCAAAAATATAAGTGAAATAAAATAAAAATATATTATAAATATTTGATTGTGATTTTTTTTAAATCTTCATCATCACTAAACTGTAGCCTCCTACAAGCTCATATATTTTGTTCATTATGTATACCCGGCACCTAAGAAGGATCATGAAGTAGACATGTTTGCTGATACTCAAAAAAATATGTATCAAATGACTAAATAGAAAAAAATGAATAAATGAAGTGAAGAAAAATTCATTTCTGACTACCTTTTCTAACTCATTCACTGGTTTCCACTATACCTGAAAAGATGATAACAATACCACATATACATATTCAAGCAACGCTATTCCCTAAATAGGAATCTAGTTTCAGATACTACAACTATTCATTCCGTCAGTATTTATTGAGACTTAAGATGAATAATTGTGGTCACTGAGGACCCCAGAGATATACAAGAATCAAAACCAAGAAGCATGCAGGTAATTACAAAACAGTATAAATAATACAATAAAGATAACCATAAGATATAGGAGCATGTTCAGTATAATGAGGTTTACAGAAAAAATTAAAAATAAAAAAAAATTTTTTTTAAAGATACAGGAGCATGTAAGAGAAACAACTTACCCAGAAAAAAATAAAATATTTACTTGACAGACGACAAACAACATTAAGAAGCAAAATGTATATGTAAAATATAGAAATATATTCAAGGACATGATCAAAGTTCTCTACCAGAAGGTCTAAGGAGGCACCAAAGGTAGAAATCATAAAGGGAAAGTGTTAAAGATGTAAATTTGATGACAAGAATGCTCATCACGGCATTTATTAATAATTTGGAAACAAGTTTTGATACAATGCAACCATTAAAATTATTTGATAAACAAAAATTTTAAATTTCTCTATGTTCAAAAAAATACATAGAAACAAACTTGTAAATGGAAAAAAAGCTTTTTTAAATAATAAAGAATTATAAAAAAAATCAATAAAGACAAATGAAAGTGGGGAAAAAACTGGCCGGGTGCAGTGGCTCACGCCTGTAACCCTAGCACTTCTGGGAGACCCAGGCGGGAGGATTGCTTGAGCTCAGGAGTTCCCCGAGACCAGCCTGAACAAGAAACCCCATCTCCACTGAAAACAGAAAAAATTAAGATGGGCAACTAAAAATAGAAAAAATTAGCTGGGCATGGTGGCACGCACCTGTAGTCCCAGCTACTCAGAGGGCTGAGGCAGGAGGATTGCTTGAGCCCAGCAGTTTGAGGTTGCTGTGAGCTAGGCTGACACCATGGCATTCTAGCCCAGGTGACAGAGCAAAATTCTGTCTCAAAAAAAAAAAAGTGGGGAAAAAATTCCTTGCAGCATTTGGGTTATGTACTACATATATACAGAGAGAACTCTTACAAATCAAGAGAAAAAATAATTACACCAATTGAAATAAGTAATCTAAAAAAGCAATCCACAAAAAAAAAATACATTTTTAAAAATTCAAGAAAATGTATTTATTTAAAAGTCATCCAAGAAATTCATATTTATTTCTTCTTTTTCTTTTTCTTTTTTTTCCTTTGTCCTTTCTCTACCGATAAGAGTCGTACGAAAGAAATTCATATTTAAAGAGCAACATGGTTGGGCATGGTAGCTCATGCCTGTAATCCCAACACTTTGAGAGGCTGAGTGAAGCAGGAGGACTGCTTGAGGTCAGCAGTTCAAGATCAGCCAGATGAGGTCTCTACAAAAAATATAAAAATTAGCCGGGCGATCGCTTAAGCCCAGGAGTTTGAGGTTGCAACAGGACATGATGGTGCCACTACACTCTAGCCCCGGCAAAAGAGCAAGACCCTATTTCAAAAATAAATAAATAAATAAAATTTAAAAACTGAAAGAGCAATGAGATTCTATTTTACCCATACCTAACCAGTGAGTAGAAGTTGTGGAGAACCAAGCACCCTCATATACTTCTTTAGGGAACACAAATGGATATACTTTACTGGAGGACAATTTAAAAATACTGCAACTTAAAAAACTTTTAAAATGTGTTTATCCACTTACAGGAATTTAACCTCAGCAAATAATGAAAAATGTGAAGTCGATGATAAGAATGCTCATCACAGCATTCTTTTTATAACTTGGGAACAAATTATGATTCAAAACAACCATTAAAAATATGATTACAGAAGCTATGATGACCCTATTGCACTCTAGCCCAGGTAAGAAAGCAAAACCCTGTCTCAAAAAAAAAAAAAAAAAAAAATTATACAATAGTTAACTGAGAAGTATTTAACAAAATATTCATACCAGACATAATACATTGTCAACTTTAACTGACCATAAAAACAGTATTATGGCATTATTTTTTTACAGAAAAAATACATGTTTAATATTTTCATATATAAAATATATATTTATGTACAAAGCTATCAACAATGGCTATCTATGAGTGATGGAATTATAGGCGGTTTTTTCTTCCTGTTTGATTTTCAACAATAAATATCATTGCTTTTGAAAAAAAGAAAACAATATATTAATTCCATATATTTATAAAAAATATAAAATAGTGAAGGAAAAACATTAGAAGCTCCCACGTTTGCCTCAAATCATACTCTCAAGAGAAATTATCCTAAGTACTAACCTGATATGTCCAGAAGGCCAGTGCTCGTGAGCTAATGTCCAACACAATCTCCGGTCGCAGTCCTGCCAATACCATAGCTTTATATTCCTCTGATGGACTGAGTTCTGTGCGGACAATATCTAGCTTTCCAGAAAGGGTACTGTTGCAGGCAGGACAGATAGCTGGTGAACGACTAAACTCACCACTACCGTGCCGATCACAGAAGATATGAGAACAGGCAGTGACCCATGCATAACCAGAGAGTTTGATGCGACATTTTCGATAATTACACAGCAGCATGTCTTCACACAAAGACATAATAGGATAGTGAGGTCTCCAGATGCTGAAAACAGCCCTAATAAGGAGTAAATGAAAAGGTCAAATACGTCAAATTACAATGAAAATGAAATAAATAACAAGTAAAAAATAAAATATACACGTTTTCATTTATTGTATAAAATGTACATTTTTATGTTTCTGTATTTATTCCAATCAATATATTATATTGATTTCAGTCACTCAACAATATTTATTGTGCTTTTCCTTTGTCCTTTCTTTTTTTAAAAAAAAATTTAAGGAAAAGTTAAAGATATACGTAGTTACAATACTAAGGTCAAAAATAATTTGTACGTGGAAAAAAAGTTTAGGAACATTTACAAGGCCAGGCATGGTGGCTCACACCTGTAATCCCAGCACTTTGGGAGGTTGAGGCAGGAGGACAGCTTGAGGCCAGGAGTTTAAGACCAGCCTGTGCACAATAGCAAGACCCCACCTCTACAAAAAAAATTTAAAAATGAGCTGGGTGTGGTGGCGGGTGCATGTAGTTCCAGCTACTCAGGAGGCTGAGAAGCAGGAGGATCGCTTGAGCCCAGGAATTCAAGGCTGCAGTAAGCTGTGATAATGCCACTGTACTCTAGCCCTGGGCAACAGAGAAATACCTCCTCTCAAAAAAAAAAGAAAAAAGAAAAAAAAAAAAGCAGCAGCAGTATTTGCAAAGTATAAACAAGTAAAAATTAAATCAGTGCCTTCAACCATGTAATACCTAAACAAAAATCCAAATGTATTATCCATTGATACTTTGCTAGAATATTTTAGTACCATATCTGACACTTGGCAAACATAAAAGTCCAGCCACTGATTTCAGCCATTCTTTAGTACAAAGTATTATATTTTTAAGCAATATTTTTAGGCTTTTTGCATATGCAGGGTTTCTCAGATTCTTTACCTGTGTTGCCCAGATTTAAAGAGTAGCAGCCTGCTAGCACTGGACGGAAACTAACGTAATTTATCCAAGTAATTCACCATTATAAAGACTGAAAATCTGCATAAATTGTGCTTTTATGCAGATATTTTATCGTGAGTTAAACAATTCACTTAATAAAATACTGTACTATTCAACGCTATGCTTCTACTTTAAAAACATTTGTAAAAATGAAGCAATATTCCGGACATACCAAAACGAGCCACATATTGCACAAAATATTAATAATAGTAACACACTCAACATACACCAAGGGAAAATGTTCACATTTATCAACTGACAAATTGTCAAGAAAGTTGCTTTGGTCGACAGGGACACTGTGACACCTTTAAACCAAATGTTAGTTTCCACAGGTATTTATGTCACCTGGTAGCCAGACTTAGGAGGCCTATCTTACTTCCGGCAGAGTAATGGGCACAGGGGAAGAAGAGCTGGTAACAGTTTTAAGTTGAGCCCCTTCTTAGGCAGAGTGAGAGGCGTAGCTAACTCCAAATTTCCCTTGAGGCGGGGAAAGGGCCAATTTAATGGGCTGTACAAGCTGAGGGGCAAGTTTTAGAGAACCAGACCTACAAAAACTCCACTCTGGAATTTTCAGCCCGCTTTCCGCGCTCAACAGAGAAAATAATAACAACAGTAACATTAGAAATAAAATACTTAATCTGACGCGCACAAAAAGCGCGGGAAAATGTCGTTGCCGCCACAACTCCACCAGAAGAGAGGATTTCCCCGCCCAGCTGAGACCGCGGGCGTCCAGACCACACCCCGTTAGAGCGCATGCGTGGTGTCGCCCCGGGGCCTGCTGGGCCGAGGGCGTGAGGATGGGGCGCTCAGGATGCTGGGACCTGACGGGCCGTGGTGCCGGACTCAAGCCGCGAGGAAGCGAATGCGACGACCCCCTAGAGTTGGCTTCCCACTTGGGAGTCCCACAGTCCGGTGAGTGCCCTTAACTAACTTCTGCAACTGGCACAAGAGTAACATCCTTCTTATCACGGGCGTATCTTTAGAGTTTCTGACTACAGCAGAGGTGGGCGTGCAGGAGCTGAGAAGGCGGCGGCCGGCTTGAGCCCCACGTGTGTGTCCTCGGAATATTTGGGAAGTTGTGGACGGCAGCGCAGGCTTTCTAAGTATCAGGAGAAATTCCCAGAAATTGTGTGATACCTGTAATTGGACAGCTGTCACCTCCATGTTGCGGTAGAGTCTATCATTTCATTTTTTATCCACGTTGGAATAAACATCTTTCCAGCTTTCACACATTCTTTTTACACACTTAAAGAAATTGTAACTTTGAGTCTGCATTACGAACATTCATTACATACAGCAAGTACTTGAAATTAGGTGATAGAGTCGGGTGTCACAACTTTAAGGTGATCTACCCACCCGTGTGCTCTCCTGGAACTGCTGGTTGTGTTTAAACGTTTGTACAGTACCAGTTTTACTCTAATGCTGTTATCTGTCACTTTTCTTTGCTCACCTAAACAACTGTGTAATCTTCTGCTTAATCTATATGGATCTAAATTCTAACAGCACACAGGTAGATCACTTTAAAGTTGTGACATCCGATTCTATCGCCTAGAATTTAGATTAAAAATTAAGCTGAGGAAGAGGGCTAGAGGGTCCTCAGGATATCAGCCTTAATGACGACTTTTGTAGCCACCTTTCCAGATGTAACCCTATTATGAATTAGTAACAGATACAATCAGGCACATAAGGAACACCAAACCCTGCAAACCCCTTTATGAGTTGTGAATCCATAATACTAACTAAACCTTTTTCATTCAAAACTGCCTTAATTAACTTCCTGCCAGTTTTGTCTGTTTGCAACTGGTTCACAGTAATTTGATTGGGTCATCTTGGCCTTCGTATACAATTTCCTAAGATATCTTCTGAGAGTTTAGAGTGGTAACTTAATTCTGGTATAAACTGGATACAAAGAAAATTAGATGTTCATGTGTAAACCACGTATTCCCTATCATCTGTTGCTGGCTGTTTGAGCCTTTTGTGCATTTTCTGGTTTTAATTATGCCAAATGTAGAAATACTAAAGTACTAAAGGTACAATCTCATTTAGAGTTCAAAAACAAAACATTCCAATTTGATCTGTACTTAACTTCATGATGCTAGCTAAGTTAACTTTGTACTGCAATATGATCACTTCCTGGACACGTGTCCAAGTTAATACATACTTTGCGTTAATTCATTTTAACAGCCATATACTGCAAATATACCACAGTATATTTACCCGTCTTCTAATGGACATTGAGTCCAGGTTTTTACAATTAAAAACAATACTGCATTGAGCATTCTGCACATGTCTCCTTGAGTACACATGCCAAGAATTCCTCTAGAATATAATACCCAGAAACTGGGTTAATATAAGAATCTTCAAATAAACTAGATACTGCCAAACCACTCTCCAAAGTAATAACATAAATTTCACTGCCACCAGCAAAGTATATGAGAGCTCAATATTTCAGACTCACCAACATGCAGAAGTGTCAAGTTGTTTTCTTTTGTTTTCATTTTTTTCCAATGACAGTGAAATGGTATCTCAATATTGTTCTAATGGACAATTCTTTGATTACTAGTGAGGTTGAGCATCTTTTCATGTGAATGTCTACTCAGGGATGCTCAACTGTGAATTGCCTATTCATATCCTTTGATAATTTTCTTGATTTATGTAAAGATTAAATAGTTATATGGCATGTAAACATAAGTTTGAATCTTAGCATACACAAATTTATCAACTTTTCCTTTTTGTGCTTATGTCTACTCCAATATCATATTGTAGGCTTTTCAACAGTTTTAAAATTTTGCTTTTCATATATAGATAATAGTCTGAATAACAATAAGAATTGTGAAGGAAAGAGTGACCACAATATTCAAGAAAGCAAACATTCCAACAACCTCTCTCTTTGATGGAAATGGTTATCAAGTTACATTCCTAGATTGTATTTAACATGCAAGGGATACAAAACACATCGAAATATTGGAAATGGTGTATTTCATTTGCTTTTAGAATGAGATTTAATAGTTATATTAACTACATGAAAGAGAACCACCAACCACAAAGGCAAAACTACTCCAAATAACAAAATTATATTTATGAAAAAGTTTTTGTGAGAAATTTAGAAAAGCAGTCTAGAGATATCATAATGAAGGGAAAAAAGCATTAGGTCATTAGGTTACAAGTGTGTGCTATACTTGAACATAGTTAGAATTAACTTCCTCACTGTTTATTTTGATACCTTGTTCGCAATAGCCAAAAATTGAGAATTTCAACAGAAAGGTCTGACAACTTAAAAGATCTAACATATTTCTTGTTATTTTTGATGTGGTTTAACTCATGCTATTCACTGTTTTTACACAAACTACTGAATATTCATGATTATGTTATTCATAAAGCAATTTGAAGAGCATTTGATTTCTAAATTCTGACAGTACAATTTGTGCTTACACATAATTTATACCATTTACTTTCACCTTTCAAAAATGGTATTTTTGCCATGAAGACTGATTTTGATCTTGTGTCAATATTCCAAGTACCTATCAGCTTATGAGTATTTATATACCACATTTTTCTAAAAGTTTCAGAGATGGTAATTTTCCCTGTTATATTTGAATCTTAGACTATTAGCATCATCTAAAACTTGTTTGATACTTTGTTTTAATAGAAGAATCTTAATCTAAAGAAAGAATAAGTTTTTTGTTGATTACAGGCATGAGCCTCCATGCCTGGCCAAGAATAGGTTTCATATTCTGGCCAACAGAAGTTATTACAGTTGCATACCATTCGTCAGATTCTGACATAGGCACAAATATTTTTCTCATTGCAAAAACAGTGATGTATACCAGACTTCCAATATTTGGATTTTTATTTTGTACTCCTTGCATGTTAAATATGTCATCATGATGTAAATACAGCATATAGGGCAGTATAATTTAGCCAAAACAATTGAGAATATCAATATTTTAACATTACATATAAAGCAGAAATAATCTCTTTTTAACCATACGTGAATGGTGTGTGCAGTTTAAATCAATGGCAAATATCCAGAAAGACTATAAATAAAATGCTCATAATAAAAAGATTTCATATTAAATGCCAGTAAGCTTTTATGTATCTGTTCCTCACATAAAGAGGTTATTTTGGCAGTTATTCTTCATTGCTTCTTAAAATAATCTAGCATCATAATCAGATATTAATAGTGTTAAGTAGACTCAAAAGTAATTAGTTATGTACCTACCTGCATATACATTTTACATCAGAATTGAGGTTTAAGTCCCAGTTATTCCATGTAAATAGCTTGCTGAATTGCCATTAAAATGGCTGCCATTTCCAGAAATTTTAAAAGGAAAAAAAAAAAAAAATCAATGGAGATTTCAATTCAATTCACTTCAAATATTTTTTAAATATCTATTCCGGGCCAGGCATTAGAGATAAGGAAGGAGGTATCCTGCTTTCCTAGAGCTTACAATCTAGCAAAAGATCTAAGACTAATAGAAGAAAATGAAAATATTATTTTATTCTTTCCTTTGCCACCTCTTACATTTTTACAAGTTGTTGTATAAAATGATTTCTGGTAAGAAAAGTCAGCTTCCATCTTTAATTTGAAGAATCATCTACCTTCATGCTGCAAGGAAAAAGATATTTTTTAAAACTGCCCTAAAATATGTGTAAACAACCACTCTAGAAAACTGAGTAAACCATTTAAAATTTAAACATGAGTGATGTTGGAGTATAATGTTTCAGTAACTCCCAGAATCAGCTGACTACAGCTCTTTCTTTCACAGAGCTAGATCAGAACTATCCAAACACTATTGCAATCAAAGAGTTCTCTGCATATCCCTCAAGTTTTGAAATTAGGTTTCTTCTTTTTTTTTAATCACAAGTACATTTTCTTACGCTAGAATCACCATATGCTTTGTAATTGTTTGACTCCGCAAAAATCAGAAGGCACTAATGGATAGCCAACCCATCCCCATGGTGCTCTGAGTGAAGACAAGCCAGCTTTGATATATGATGGATCAAAATCCCACTGCCTAAGGCTCCAAGCAGCGAGAGGAACAGCCATCAAAGTTTACCTCCAACCACATTATTTTAAGAACATTTATAAAAAATAAAGACATCAAGAGACTCATAAGAATCGTTACATTTCAATAAGAACTAGAAAAGACCATTAAGGATCAACTGATCCAGCTAGACAAAATGAGGAATCGTATGACAAATAAGTTAGTGCCAAAACTAAGATTAATCAACTAAAGAAAATGTTACTGTAATAATTATTATGAGGATACACACTATAGTCCCATTACCATACTACGCCTAATTCTAGAACTTAGGCTTTGGATGCAGGGGTGAAGGTGACAAGGGATAGGCCAATTGACAAAAAGACATATAAGCAATAAAAACAAAGAATTTCTGACAACCTATTATGCAGATATAAGAAATTGCCAGGTAGTACAAAGTCTAAGATAAATATATAGAGACTTTGATAACAAAATAGCTAACATCTATTAAGCATTTACCATATGCTTTACAATGTTCTAAGTCCTGCCTATTTATCTAATTTAATCTTCAAAATAACCATTCTTTGAGTCAGGTACTAATATCATTTTCTAAGATATACAGAAACTAAAAGACATTGAGATATTAAGAAACTTGCCAAGGTTATATTATAACTTATTAAGTGACAGAGCATGGGTTTGAACCCAGTCTGATTCCAGAACACACATACATATACTATGCTACCTCTCAAAATCTTTAATTGACTTTTTATTTTTTTAACTTCTTTTTCATTTCTTTTTCTGTCTTCTTTTTTCTTTTTAATGACTTTTTAAAAAATGAATTTTATACCACCATAGCAGCTGGCTATGAACTCACAAAGATGAATTTTCAAAGATTCATATGCACGTCAAAGCTTCTCAATCTCAAGCCTTACCATAAAAGAAAAATGCAGTCATCATCTATTGTATATCCAGGATTTATAAAACTGCAGAGGTCCAAACTAGAAAAGTGAGATTCAGATCTGGTTTTGGTCTCTTGAAATTTTACTTCTGCAAAAGACAGCAAAAAGCTGAAAAATTATTTCAAGTGCTGATATTACTTTGAATTACTTGTATTTCCTGTATTTTACCCTCATATCTTCCTCATTCTCTGCCTGAAAATGCAGGTATAAGAATATAAGCCTGTCCCAAGCTGCTTAAAATAACTTTTTAAATTATATAATACATGAATGTAATTAAGTTAGAAAATACAGGTTAACAGAAATATCAAGATCACTCATAGAACCCAATTCTAGAGACAATAACCCCTAGTATGTGAATGTGTATATATATCCTTTAAGATGATTTCTCAAGCAAAAATATACAAATAAAAATGTTTAAGCAGAAACATAATGCTCTATATCCTGTTTTTAATGTCATGAATACCACTCCATTTCAATAAATCTAAATCATAACTTTTTTTTTTTTAAACAGAGTTTCACTCTGTCACCCAGGCTAGAGTGCAGTAGCATCATCATAACTCACTGCAACCTCAAACAGCTAGGCTATATCGATCCTCCTGCCTCAGCCTCCTGAGGAGCTGGGGCTACAGGCAAGTGCCACCACGCCTGGCTAATTTTTTCTATTTTTAATAGAGACAGGGTCTCACTCTTGCTCAGGTTGGTGTAGAACTTCAGACCTTAAACAATCCGCCCACCGTGGCTTCCCGAAATGCTAGGATTATAGGTGCGAGCCACCACACTAGGCCCTACATCATAACTTTTAAGTGACTGAATAGTGTACATTATATGATCTTCACAAAACTGATTTGACCAACTCTGAGATTTCCTTAATCTTTATATATATAGACTGATAAAATAGTGATTAGTTTAAAACTGCCAACCTAAGTAGCTGATAGAATTACAGCAGTTACCACTACATTTTCTGTAGTGTTTAATTTTTAGGCTGGGTATGATGGCTCACACCTGTAATACCAGTGCTTTGGGAGGCCAAGGCAATAGCATCACTTGAAGCCAGGAGTCTGAGACCAGCCTGGGCAAGTGAGATCCTGTCTCTACAAAAAATACAAAATTAGCTGGGCATGGTGGTGCGTGCCTGTAGTCCCAGCTATTTGGGAGGCTGAGACAGGAGGATCACTTGAGGCCAAAAGTTTGAGGCTGCAGTGGGCTATGACTGTGCCACCGCATTTCAGCCTGGGTGACAGAGCAAGAACCTGTCTTAAAAAAAAAAAAAAAAAAAAACACTAAATTTTTAGATTAGGATTCCTGTTCCTGACCCTAGTTCTATCTCATAAAAGTGATTTTTTTGTGTGTGTGACATAGAGATTTCACAAAAGATCAAAGCATAACAAAATGTTGGTCACATCAAATTGATAATTCAAAAATTTAACAATTACCTGGAATCATGGGCTAAATCCCAGTAAGAATTCCAACAAGCAGAATTCAATTCCAGGTGTTTGCCCCTAGCTTTAGTCTGCTCAGAGCATGTGTTTAATCAGACTGATCAGCTGAAACACGGACTTAACATGCATTTCATCATGGCAAACTATAAATGACTGGTGAAGGGCAAACTACCACTGGCTTTTCATCCCTAAACAGGAAAGCCCTCTTAAGGTTGGAACTGGGTATTTTCAACTACCAAATTTCAGCTACTAATACCACTGAGCTCCAAATCTTACTAGGTGAATAAAAATTCAAATGAGGTAAAAATGAAGATTTTTCTTACACTTACCTCTGGTATCAGATGAATCCAGCTTCTATCCAGGAATCAAGTTAAACTACAGGATCTATCAACTA
>RJWJ010018861.1:0-30676 GCA_004363605.1 Indri indri
TTTTTTTTTCATCTTCACTGGCCCAAAGTATTAAAATGATCTCTTGAAGTGATCCAGGAGTAAAAAGCGGTTTGAAGATAAAGCAAACCTTCTGTGGTTATTCAGGTACCCTACGAATCTGTAGAATCAACCTTAGGCAAGATTTTGTTTTTCTACTTCTCTTTGAACAGTGGGATAAATACAAATAAACAAGTGAAGCTTGGACCTCTCAGATAAAAGGTACAGTACAAGTTAATGATGTCCTAAAACTGCAGACATCTACAAATATTCCACCTAAAATTTATTTGAGTGAAATTGTGGCAGGAATTTACTTTTTAAAAGAATGGCAGACATCCACAACTTAATGTTAAAAAATCAGATTTAATTTTTGTAGCTATTGAAGCTAAAGGCTATTTGCAATGTGTCCTGTTTGGGTAGGTCAGACTGTAGAGAGGGGTAGGAAGGCTGAGAAGGCGGGAGACCTGCTGTGTGACTCAGCAGAGCAGTTTCACAGGCTTCAGAATAACAGCAGCTACGTGATCAAGCCCCGAACTAAAGAGCCACCAAGAATCAAACGTTCTCAGGGACACATTCATTGTAGGAAGTCTTCTGCTAACTTGTTGAATTCATTTGCAAAACGCAAATGCAGGTTGTGTTTGCCTTCTGGCATCAGATGCAACCTAAAAAAAGAGGGAAAAAAAAAAGCTTTTGATCAATGGCAAGCCACTTAAAAACCACTTACCTTCACCAACATTTCATGAAAATCTAAAGTGACAAAAGGCCACTTTTTTCCCACGACCGCTACTGGGGAGAAAATTTAACAGTATCAACTTTCCGTGAACGTAGACATGAGGGTAAAACCCCTTGGAGTTTATGACCACCCAGGAGGTTGACCGCAAGGCAAACAGTTACAGATACACATACTGTATTCAGAATTGAATCAGGTAACAGATGGTTTGACTGAAAAACCAAGAGCGGGGGAGGTGATTTGGTAAAATCCATTTTATAAAATCCATTTTAATGAAGTTGACTTTAAGAGAGAAGTTTAAAAAGATGGTAAGAAATGTGTAGAATCCACTGGGTTGGAGCAGGTAGTTTCTTGGGATATCATCTATGTAGTGGGAAAGTGCAAATCAGAATTCACAGCCCGCTATTCAAGGTTCCAAATCACCCTTCCTTTTTGGATTACTGAACAAGTCTGAATACAAGCCACCTAATGGCGAAATTCCTCAGGGCGTTAGGGTGGGGACCTGTGCCAGCAGCCTGCGTGCAGGGGCCACAGCGGCAGCTGTCCCGGCCCTGCACTGGAGCAAACCTCACTGTCCCCGTAAGGCTTCTGCTTTTCAATAGAATTCTGATCAAATGGGACTGGTTTGCAATTTCTTTAACAAAAGCAGCCTTCTCTGAGTTCTATATTTTATTTATTAGCTACATAAGTAGAGAAATGGTAAAAGTGTTAACGCTTCTAGGATGTAAGCACAGGTCAAGCCATTTTGTCTACAATGACAACTGAACATTAAAAGGACTACAGTGGGGCAAAATTCCAGTTACCCTATTGCCTCATTCTCTGACTTTCAACACTGGGGGGCACTAGGGAGGACTCAGGGCCAAGGGAGCTGTTCTTGGAAGATGCTGGGCCTCTTGCAACTCAGCCACACCGGGGATGGGGGTACCAAGAGAATCAACTTGAAGATAACATTGTTGACATCTTTCTAAGGCCCTTGAAAAGTTAATGCTATTAATAATAACTAGAACATTGTAAATTCAATGTTAGCACATTAACTGTTATGAAAGTTGTATTTAACTTACACCAGTTTTGAGCCCGGGGACTCAAGAATGTATAACTCACATATCTCTTTACCTATTGACAATTTAATTCTAAAAACTGGATTAAATGAATGGAAGTCAATAAATTTTGCTTTTCTATTTGTTTACCTTTAAATTACACTTAAGCCTGACAAGTCATGAAAAACACTTTACCCTTATGAACTATTTTTCAAGTTTTCACAATACTTTTTACATTACTAATTTTCAAGTTTTTATGTTACATTTTATTGATGATGTAACAATTTTTTCACTAAATTAGAAAGGATCATTTTGTTCTTGAAGTTTTTATTCTATTTTCGTAATAAAACACTGTGGTCCCAGGGAGAAATTTTTTTCCTAGCATGGCAGTCAATGTGTTACTGCTGCTATTCAGAAAAGGATGAGTTGCGCCAGCCACAAAGCTGGGATTCCAGTTGCGCCACACGAGGAACAGCGTTTGCAGGTACACTCAAGGCGTGTTTAGGGAACAGAAAAGAACCAACTGTCCAGGATGCCGAGTGGTCACAGAAGGATGCATCCTCTAATCTGCAGTAAGCTGGGTTGTGGGGCAGGGACTCCCCAGCCTGCTAATGTCTTGATGTCTTCCTCTGTACATATCCAATCTGGCTATGATTTGCTAGTTTCTGATAAGGAGGGAAGGTCAGGACACAGCTGTGAATCCTTTCTTTTTAGCCATTCAGTGCTCTCTACACTCATCCAAAAGTAATTTCTAGATTTGGGGGAATAACAACCAGGTTCCCTTCATTAAAACATAGGAGACCTGCTCTGGACGCTGGATGCATGGATGGACAGACAGACGAACAGATAGAGTATGAAGAAAATTGTCATTCTCCCTGACTCCTTTCGAGGGTCATTTCAAGGTCCTTAGTACGCCTTCCTTCTTTATATCTGACCCAGGATTCACATTTAAAACCCACTGTGTGTTCCTCTTGGGGAACATGCATAATGTTCAGCAGCAGACATGCATAAATACCAGCTGCCGAGGCAAGGCAGGAACTCTGCTGTTGACCTAGATTTTCACCCAAATAACAAAAGGACTCAATCACATGCTCCATGGAGAGTGGTTTTTGAACAATCACATTCTCCAGGAAAATCAGTAAGAAGTCCCCCTCACTGCTAAACACACGGCTCAGCTGGAATGAAAGGGCCTCTGAGAGGTTAAAACAAGTTCCATGTGCTGGGGCAGAGTCCCCGTTGCATTTGGCACCTTTAGAAAAAGAGACCTGACTGCAGGTCTTCGGAGGATCTAGAAGCTGTCTAATCCCACTGTGTAAATTCGGTGGTCACTTTTCTTCTGCTGATATGGTCCTTCTGGGTGGAGGTGGCAGTCTCAGGAGGTTACTTTTCCTTCCTCACCTTTTTTCCAGCTTTAACTGAGCTTAACTTTCGGCTGTAACTCCCAGAGCTACAGACAGTAACGAGGCCATAGGTAATGTGCTGTAGCACGTCTTCACTTCAGATTAGTGTGATGAAACTCTACATTATTTCTGAACCCATAACGTTGCCAGCAACTCTGTGAGCACTTTCGTTTTAATCAGAGATAAAAGTAGGCTGCTGGTTCTTTGTACTGGGATCTCTTCCATTACCAAACTGGATGGCAACGTGGCTTGTCACTTTCTCAGTCATTCCTTCCGAGGCCAACGAACCCTGGTTGCCAAAAACTGCCCTTTTTTATTCAGAAACGAAATCTTTTCCTTTTTCATTCTGTTCCTTCTAGAAAACCCCATCTAAGGAAAAGGTAATGGTGGGCAAGCCACATGCTCCTTGCAGCTGGTAAAGCTGGTGGGAGGGGGCAGCTGCCCCTGGCCAGCAGGCTCTCCCATCTCAGCCCGAGGGACAACCAGGCATTTGGGAGTGGGGGATGGACATCTCTCCAAGAAGCTCCTTTTTTCAAATGCTGCCACGTCTCAAACACTAGAAAGAAACAAAACTGCATCAGACACTGCTTTCTCAGCAATGCAACAGCTTGGAGTGGACTACTTCTGGGCAGTCAGGGGCTGCTGAATTCATGTTTTCATTTTTATTTTTTAGACACAGGGTCTTGCTCTGTAGTCCAGGCTGCAGTGCAGTGGCACAATCACAGCTCACTGCAACCTTGAACTCTCAGGGTCAAGCGATCCTTCCACCTCAGCCTCCTGAGTAGCTGAGACTACAGGTGTGCACCACCATGCCTGGCTAATTAAAAAAAAAATATATATATATATATATATATATATTTTTTTTTTTTGGTAGAGATGAGGTCCACTATGTTGCTCAGGCTGGTCTGAAACTCCTGGTCTCAAGCGATCCTCCTGCCTCAGCCTCCCAAACTTGCTGGGATTACAGGTGTGAACCACCACACCTGGCCTGGATTGATACTTTTAAATAGTGTGAGGAGGACAAAGCCTTTGCAAAATTGCTGGGACTGTGCAGACCTAGTTGGGGCCCTTGGACTGCAGCGAAAGCTTTTTTCCTGTGGCTGCCGAGTGTAAATTGGAGGTGCCATCACAGGGTGAAAGGCATGGGCTTTACAGAGTTAGGACGTGTCTGGGCCAACTCAGGGTCTGTACTGCTGGTCATGCCATCTCCCCGAGTCACGATTCCACATCTGGAAAATGGGGATGGTAAGAGTATCTACCCCACAGGACTATTCCAAGGATGAAATGAGATTGTGCATATGAGGTACACTGCATGGGGTCTGTGGGCACATTGGAAGTGTTTAACAAATGTCTGTTATTATTCTTTGTATTGCACTGTACAAATTTACAAAAACCCTTATAAAGTTTCTAATTATGCACAGCATATTAAAGAAATGCTCTGAGTCAAGGGAGCACAGTTTATTTACATTCGTTGACTAACAATACCTCCAAATGGAAGATTCTTCCCTTAAGAGAGGCTTAACAAAATCTTGTGGGTGGATTCATCTAAAAAGGGTCAACCCCGCTCTTTCCGAAATACAAAAGACTCAACTTTGCAAACACTGGCTAATTCTGTTTGGAGTTAGTCCTGCAATGTGACCACAAGCAGAGTCTGGAGCTGACAGTTTTCCCTTCCACCCGAGCAGCAAGCAGTTGGGGTAGGGGCTGTGACGGCAGTAGGAGAGGGGGGGCAGCCCAGTGCCCCCAGGCAGCATGTGGTCCAGAGCTGAAGCTGCAGCCGCTGCCCTGCCTGCAGTGCCTACCTCCCCCCAGAAGCTGGCCTCACTTTTCTACAGATCTGGAAACAAGCCCTTGTCCCTGGTGTGGCTCTTTTTCACCTAGGCCGACTCACTGCAGCCAGCTGGTGGTACAGTTCCCACTGGCCTGCCTTGGAGGATTGGGGCCTTCTTACCATTGGTGGCCTGACTTGCATAGTCAAGGAAGGTACAGAAAGAGGCCCTTTCCTCCCTTCTGTGGTCCAGACAGAGGACAGCAGCTAGACCCCACCCTAGCCAGCCCAGTCCCTGTGGCACCCCCTCCAGGGAACCCAGCACATGGCCAAGGCCTCCGTGGAGAGGAGTATGCATCTGTCAGCCCTTCCCCGTCGTGGTGTTTCATTTTATGTGTCAAAGTGACTGGGCTATGGGGTGCCCAGACATCTGGTTATTCTGGGTGTGTCTGTGAGGGTGTTTCTGGATGGGAGTGACGTTGAATTGGTACACTGAGTAAAGCAGATGGCCCTCCTCGGTGTTGGTGGGCCTTGTCCAGTCTGCTGAAAGCCTGAGTAGGACAGAAAGGCTGAGTAAGAAGGAATTCCTCCTCCCTTCAGACTCAAGCTGAAACGTTGCTCTTCCTGGGTCTCAAGCCTGCCAGCTTTTAGACTAGAACTACACCTTTGCCTCTCCTGGTTCTCAGGCCTTTGGACTTGGACTAGACCCACACTTTCAGCTCCCCTGGGTCTCCAGCTTGCTGACTCACCCTGCCGACCTTGGGACGTGTCAGCCTCCATTACTGTGTGAGTCAGTTCCTTATAACAAATCTCTTTCTCTCTCTGTAAGTATACACACACACCCCCCCTCTCTGTGTAAGTGCGTGCGCACACAGACACACACACACACGTCCTGTTGGTTCTGTTTCTCTGGAGAGCCCTCATATACCCACACGCCTGCACTGATGATGGTGCCGCAAGCTGGGACAGAGGGCAACCTGTCCCTGACCTAACTGCAAGCTATACCCTGACGTCTCCTGGGGGCCCTGCCCACCTGCACCCACACCAGCATTCCATCCACAAAAGTGGCAGCTTCTGTGTGTTGAGCTCTGAGTCTTAAATGTACAAATAACTCCTCAATCATTCCTCAAAAAAATATTTTGAGATGCCAGGTATCAACCTCCCCATTTTTCACATGAGGAAGCAGAGGTGCAGAAACACGACGTGCTGCACAGCCAGTCAGTAATCCACGCTCGACCCCGGCCCGTCTGAGTCCCTGCTCGTGCTCCAGCCGAGCCCACTGCCAGGAATGTTGCTCAGGACCACAAATGCTGATTGCAGTCTCCAGCAAGACTCCACTTCCCACGTCGCCCCTTTAGCTGACCCACTCTTTGTGCGCGTGGCCTTTCTTTCCTACCTGGCCTGGCTCTCTGGACCCGCCCTGGTGACGCCAGCCACCCATGGGGACTCGGCCCCCCGTGTGCCCCTCTCGCTCCACGTGCACTGAGCACTCTGAGACGTTCTACGCTGCCTCTGGGGGAGGGTGTTGGAGCGTTCAACAGGAGGAAAGTGACGTCCCCACACCAGCAGCCATTGAGAAGGTAAGAATAAGGAGCCCCGTGACCTCAGAAAGATGCAGGAGGTGGAGGCGGAGCCCGGGGGGCCTCGCTGAGGAGGAGACCTGCCAGTGTGAGCTGACAGGGGAGTGACTCGTGGGCGAGGGGAGGGCTGAGGGATGGAGAGGGGCTCTGGGCATGGGCTGGGCGTTTGCAGCTGGCTCTGATACCCAGAACCGGATCTGTGCTGGGCCTCTACTTCCTGAGACCTGAGCACCCCCTCAGAAGCACTGTTGTGGGCTGACTTGTGTCCCCCCTAAATTAATATGTTGAAATCCTAACTCCCCCGAACCTCAGAATGTGACCTTATTTGGATACAGAGTCTTTAAAGAGACAATTAAGTTGACATGAGGTCTTATGAATGGTCCCAATCCATTACGACTGGTGACCTCACAAGAAGAAATCTGGACACGGGTTCAGCGGGAAGGCACCGTGAGGACAGAGGGAGGAGGTGGCCATCCACAAGCTGAGGAGAGAGGCCTCAGGGGGAGCCCACCCTGCCCGCACCTCGATCTCGGACTGCAGAACTTTGAGAAGATAAATCTCTGTGCTTGGAGCCCCAGCCTGCGTGCTTTGTCACGGCAGCCCTAGCTGACTGGTCCACAGCCTGAGCATGCATGTGGCCGGACTTTGCTGCCCTGTCACCTCCTCTCCTGAGCTGGCTCAGCCCCACCGTCTCCCAGGGCCTGTCCACACCAACCCCAGAGAGTCTGAGGGGACCGACCTCTGCTCAGCAAGAACCTCTGAGAGCCAGCGGGCCGGCCTCGAGGGCGATGCCGCACCAGCGGCAGGACAGGCCCGCACGGAGCTGGCTGACCAGGCGGTGGGGAGCGACGTCAGAGCTTTTCAGTCCAGGAGGGGCCGGATATACAGGGAGCACAGGAGCCGGGGCGAAGGTCTGCTCCCCATCGCGGCTGTGATCTGAGCAGCTCTCATTTTGTGTTCTGTATCTTAGACTTCCACATAAGAGTTTGTTCAACTACCTAAAAACAAATTTTAAAGTCACTGAACTTGCTGGGTGTGGTGGCTCACGCCTGTAATCCCCGCTACGCGGGAGGCCAAGGTGGGAGGAACCCTTGAGGCCAGGAGTTTAGGACCAGCCTAGGCGACATAGTGAGACCCCGTCCCTACAAAAAATTTTAAGAATTAGCTGGGCATGGTGGCGTGCACCTGTAGTCCCAGCTACTCAGGAGACTGAGGGAGCAGGATCACTTGAGCGCAGGAGTTTGAGGCTGCAGTGAGCTATGACTGTACCACTGCACTCCAGCCTGGGCAACAGAATGAGACCTTGTCTCTAAAAAACACACAGAACAAAACTAAACAAAAAACCACCGAACTTGAACGATCTCTACCTAAGGCCTCTTTGCTTCCAAGAGATCCTACGAGGGAAAGACAAATTAACTCAAGCCGGCAGCAGGTCTGCGAAGCAGCTCCTCCCTTCGTTTGGCCTCCTTCTGAGGACATTTGCTTCACATATAATATGTATTTCTTGGTAAAGGAAATAGAAATAATATGTATTTCTTGTGAAGGGACAGACTGTGCCGATAAGTTTAACTAAAACAATGCACCTGGCAAGGTAACCGAAATACCGAGTTCCCTGCAAGCTTGCTACACCAAGTTGTCAGAAGGCCTGGTGCACGGAACACAGTAGGACTTTGGTATTCAAGGAATCCACCTTCCTTTTGTGGGGGTCGGAATAAACCACGGTGGGTCATGCCTGACATAAAAGGATCTCACAGCAGAGGAAGGTAGTAAGTAGAAAAATACAAACCCATTTCAGACAGTTATTGCTAATACCACTTAACCCTCAAGCCATTTGTTCCAAAGATTATTGCTCTTAGAAAATGATCTTCCATAAAATAGTCTACTGAAGCAATTTACATCTGCATGGTAAGGGTGTATTTTTCTCCCATACTGATGTACTCTGTTGCTAGGAGATGGGTTTGGAACAGAATTCCTAAATTAAACTTTCTCACAGGCTTACTTTTATTGAACCTGGCTCTTCAAGGGCACACACTGCACTTACTAAGTGTGTCAGTGTGCAAAAACCTGTCATTCCTGAAGCTAGAAGACAATTAACCAGGTCACCTAGTATATTATTCTAGGTATCTTATCATCATATTAAGAGTTTTAAGCTTTTAAGTGGCAACCGTGCAATGGTGGAAAAGCACTATATTAGGAGGAAAAAAATCTAGGATCTGTCATTTACTAGCTATGCAACCTTCGAAGAATGCTTAACATCTCTCAACCCTGATTTCTCTCTTTTTTTTTTTTTTTGAGACAGAGTCTCACTCTGTTGCCTGGGCTGGAGTGCCGTGGCGTCAGCCTAGCTCACAGCAACCTCAAAATCCTGGGCTCAAGTGATCCTCCTGCCTCAGCCTCCCGAGTAGCTGGGACTACAGGCATGCACCACCATGCCCAGCTAGTTTTTTCTACATATTTTTAGTTGTCCAGCCAATTTCTTTCTATTTTTAGTAGAGATGGGGGGTCTCACTCTTGCTCAGGCTGGTCTCGAACTCCTGAGCTCAAACAATGCGCCCGCCTCGGCCTCCCAGAGTGTTGGGATTAGAGGCGTGAGCCACCATGCAAGGTCAACCCTGATTTCTTATCTGTAAAGTGGGTACTATTTTTTTCATAAGTTTGTTGTGAAGTATAACTAGCTATTGTATGTAAAATACTTTTTAAAATATAAAATATTACATGGAAACATCGCCTTGTACACTGTAAATATATACAATAAAACACAAAAACTGAAATTGTATAGAAAACTATCAGAAGGATTAATGAGCATGCTACTTGAATTCTATACCATGAACATGACTTAGTATTATAATTTTATAAAAGCCTAGTTTGAAAATATCTTTTATTGCCTACTAAATAAATTTATAAACTTCTCCACTAAACCTTTATGTCCACCTACAATATAATCCTAACCTAACTTCTACCTTTATTTTTCACTTACTCTATATTCCAGGCAAATGGATTATTTGTTACACATGTTCAAATGTATTTTTCTGATGCATGACTGAACCGTTACAGGAGGAAATATTAGTATGTGGAATAAAAAGATGCCTTTTAATTTTAAAAAATGCTATAGGGATATAGGAATTATAAAGGTTTATGGTAATTGTATTTTATCACAGAGTAAGAAATATTTTTCCTCCATTTAAACATTCTCATAGACATCTGTTATTGAACAGATCACAGAACAGAATCTCAGGAAGCAGTGGAACTGTCTCTGTGCCTGCTTTCCTTGTGGGACTGCAGGGCCTTTGGGGACAGGGAGGACTATCGCTATCTGTCAGAGCAGTGCTGCCCTCAGCAGGAATCAGAAACTGGCTCGTGGAGGAACAGGAAGGTGTGGAGAGAGAAAGGAAGAAGAAAGGGAGGGAGGGAAGTTGCTAATAAATCCAACTTCAAAAGAATTCTGTAGAATTTCGAAGCTGTCCTGAGTGGTTTGGAGATGTGCAAAATTAATACATAGGCTCTGAAGGGATCAAGACTCAGTTGGATGTTTATTTTCTAAAAAAACAAATCAGGCCCCTCATCTCCCAGTTACCCCTCGTTTTCACCCCCAGGATATGAGTCCACTGCAGGTAAAGGAGACAACGAACTTATTCAACTTTGAATTTCCATCCTGATAAAAGTGTCCTGTGTCAGCCAAAGTATTTAAAATGTAAACTTCTATTTCATACAAAAATTTACGGGTCTGAACAACAGAATTTCTGCTGACATATCTTTTAAGGTTCTCCGATGTCCAAGGTCAGTTGGCAGAAATAAGGATCAAAAGAACATGTGACATGTACCTGTTCTTTAATCGAGTGAGCCGCAAACATGGCTTGGCATATGTTGGTATTTTGTGATTCTCAACAACAGGTTTCTCATTATGGTGTGTCCGTATTCAAGGCTGAAATAACTTATGAATAAAAAGTTTACCATGTAATTTTAAGTAGGGGGAAAAAAAGCAGGATTCACAGTTGGATATATGTACATATATCTATGTACAAAAATGCTAATAATGATAGTATTTAATGGCTGGCAAACAATGGGCAATCTGTTTTCTTCTTTTGGTTTTACAAATTTTTTTTACTGGGTAGTTAGTGCTTCTATAGTAGTATAAAACTGTACTGAAAATTCCCAAATTATATGAAATTGTTTCAGTAACAATGATTGATATAAATCTAAGCTGTCACCAATGTTACAGAACTAACACCTATGAGCACATTTGCCATCCACAGCAACAGTGAGAGATATTTATCTGAGAATTCCTTTCCTTCTGATTATCCATTACCCGCAGTTCAGGGCTCCTGTCCTCCGTGGTACCCTAAATAAAGTATTGGCTGACATTGGCAAAATGGGGAAGAGGGTATGCACCCTAAAACCCCAGCTTCTCCTGCTTACTCTGGGCTTCTGGGGCAGGGAGTGCTAAGGTGGTGACTGGACTTACCGCGACCCTTTCACGTGCTCATGTATGAAGTCGGCATGAAATCGTGGGACCAGAGGATCCTTCTCACCGTGCACAATCAAGGTGGGGCACCGGACCAGTGGCAGCAAGTGCCGGCAGATGTTACCTGAAGAACAAACACCATGAGGAATCCGCTTTTGTGTAACCGTTCTAGGAGGTGAAAAAAACAAAACTCAGCAAGCCATGCCCCTCTTTGGTCCTCAGTTTCTCTGTAAAAACAGTAGTTGGATTCAATTGTGCCTAGGGTTCTTTCCTTGGGTTTCCTTTTCTGTTTTCCTGCTATTTTTTGTTTGTTTTTGAGCTCTACTAGTAAACAAGTGGCTTTGCCTGATTTAAATTCATAATTCATATCGAATAGTAGGAAAATCAATCAAACAAAAACCCCGTAACTCTTTATATTACATAGGGCAGTTCCCAATGTGCGAAACAGTGGTGGGTGCTGACACCTGGAAAGCTTTTCCCTGGAAATCTTGTCCCGAAGGGTCGCAGGGGCCCCAGCCAGCCCTCCAAGCACATGTACCTCACAAGGTACCTGTAATTTACACGTGGTAAAGAAGGTCATCACTCATGCCACTGTGACACTCCAATATGCTTTGGGGGACTGACTGTAAGGACATTTCTGAGACAATTTTGGTACAAACTGGGCTCCAGTCCCTGAACTGCCATTTCCTGTGTCTGTGAGACCCTGGTGGCTCCTTACCCACTTTCAGCTTAAGCCTCAAACAGGGACACTCATAATTCCCTTGGGGTTGCCATGAGGCTATAAAGAGAGCCATATCTAGGGGTCCTGGCATCATAATGTAGCTACTCCTACCTCCTCCCCTCCTTCTGTCTGTGTCTAGAGGAAAGCGCTGCTGTCTGAGAGGGCTGGGCCCAATCTCTGCACGCTGCCCCGCCCTGCCCTGCCCGGACCTCTCCCCTCCTCTTCAGCTGGGGTCACTGCTTGCTACACAAGAAGGGGACCAGTTGACCATGGAAATACTCGGGGCCTCTCAAGCTTCTCTCTCCTGTCCTTCGATGACACACACCTGCCAAATGTATAATCAAATGAAGATCACGAAAGTCACTGAGTGCTCGCTTTGTGTCAGGAACTGTTTATACAACTTCGTATCTGTTAAGCACTTACGGTGGCTGCATGTTTCAACTCATTTAGCACGTACAGTTATTTGTGCATTAAGTACTTCCATACAGTAACACCAACCTTTCATTAAGCACTGACTCTGTCCTTGGACCTACCCTGAAGCTGAACAGACAGTATCTCACGGAATCGCCACCCCAGCTTTGTGAGGTAGGTAGTTTTGCCCAGGCATGGACAGGAAACTAGCTTTGAGATGCTAAGTTGTCTGCCCAAATCCACTCCAACAGCACGCCAGGGGCAAAGCCAGAATTCAAACCTAGGCCCACCTGACTCCGAAGCTGTGCAATTAACCCCTCAACTGAGCACCCATAAACTTAACTGTACAATTATGGAAGAAGGGCTCCTATCAAATTAATTAGTACAGAATGGGGATAAGTTATTAGCAATCTTGCTCTGAGATGGTTTATACACTGCTAGATCCTCTATATCAAGACATATTTTTTTTTCTTCAGACAGTCTTGCTCTGTTGCCTGGACTAGCGTGCCATGGCGTCAGCCTAGCTCACAGCAACCTCAAACTCCTGGGTTTAAGCGATCCTCCTGCCTCAGCCTCCCGAGTAGCTGGAACTACAGGCATGCGCCACCAGGCCTGGCTAATTTTTTCTATATACTTTTAGTTGCCCAGCTAATTTCTTTCTATTTCTAGTAGAGACAGGGTCTCATTCTTGCTCAGGCTGGTCTTGAACTTCTGACCTTGAGCGATCCTCCCACCTCGGCCTCCCAGAGTGCTAGGATTACAGGCGGGAGCCACCACACCCGGCCAAGACATATTTTTGAATTACTGATTTAATTCTATTTCTGCCTTTAAATCTCCATATCTTTTCACTGCTCTCTTCAATAAGGCATAAAATTTTACATTTTACAAAGTCACTCTCTTTAACGGAGAACTATTTCAAACATTGCTTTATGGCATTTTTTGTTTTAGGAGCAGAGAGAAACACATTTCAAAGACTCATTTTTATGGGTGGATACTGCATTTGAACAGGATCATTATAAGGCATATATGTGCTGTTTTCAACTTAAGCCAGAAAAGTAACATTTCTAAAAGTCCTTTTCATTGTGAAAGTTTTGACATATGACTCATGTAGGAAATGATTACCTAACAGGAGAAACTGGCCCTTCAATCACAATTTGTAACAATGTACTCCGAGATTAGATCTTAGCTACTCTATTTTTTTCAGCAATTAAAAAAAGGAACAGAAAAATGAGAGATTATAAACATTAATAGCTGTATAAAAATAAACTTTAATTCAGAATTTCTCCTAAAGATGTCACCTCTTACTGTTAATGAGAATCTTGTTGATTTTTCAGATAAAGGACAGGAGACGTTTGTTCATAGCTGAGATCAGATAACTTAGTTCTGACGATGGAAAAAGAACTGAGTATTTTCCTCCTTATACTAGTTCTGCCGGGGCCGAAGACTATGACAGAAATTTCCTCCTTGTTTTGTCCTGGTAACAGAGCATCCTGGTGGGGTGACACACCTAAATGTGTGAACAGGAAACATACAGTGTACATATTACGGCTTATTTGTTTTCTAACTACCCATTCTGGAATTAGAAAACAGGAACTGATCAAGGCTTCTGGAAAACTATTTTACCATCACACACACAAAGGGTTAGAAGGAAAAAAGAACAGTCTGCTCTTAAAGACTCAAGAATATCACCCTGTAGACATGCAGTCCTATCTCTAGGTTAAGGGAGATTGTGCGAGAACTTGCGTTGTGTTCAATAACTGGGATTCTCCATGCACACATGAGTGTGGAAGGACAATAGACTTGGGACTCACTGAGGAACTCTGCGACATCAAGGGAGGAACTGAAAATCCCCCTCCAATCCACGCAGCGACCCTTCAACAGTCCATGCAACCTACCCTCTGGTTGCTGTTTAAACTGTCCTATGCCATCCACCCACTTCTCGCAGGTCCTGGCAAAGTAGTCACACCCATACAGGGCTTCTAGAGGCTTTCTTGTTCTCTCACTCCATTTAGAAACATCTCGGATGCCTGAAAAACAGAAGCGTAGACAAGGATAGGTTTAGTCTCATACTAAAGTATCATGTTGAAATCTTCAGAGCATGAGCCACCTCTGAGCCCTCATGCTCACTGTTCTGGCTGCCTGGGACGCCTCCTGCTGCCCAGGCCCTTCCCTCCCTCTGCTCTGCTGGGCACTTCCCACTGCTTTGCAGTGTCTCTGTACCCACGGCTGAGCGTTTGCCCCTGCCTAGGTCACATGCCCAGTGTAAAGGGCTGTGCTTTGCCCCTGACTGTACCCCAGGGCCTAGACCAGGGCCTCCCGCAAAACAAGCCTACAATAAATACTTACCAAGTGAATGAAATGAGACCTTCGCTTAATGCTTTCTGTTAAGGGTATACGATAAAAGAAAATATTCCTCTAAATAGGGTCACTTGAGTAAGACGAATATTATTTGCAAAAGAGGACTCTTTTGCTGAGTTTCATTTTTATGTACATTGAAAAATACACACCAATTATTCATTCTAATTTCTGCCACTGAAATATGGGTGTTAAAGGCTAACTACTAACTTCAAACTATATTATAGCTGATTCACTAGTAGGAAAGGAGTAATAGCTGAAAACAACCTTCGAAATGAATCAGCAAATACAACTACTTAGCCCAATATTTTCCATCTTTCTTAAACACACTGATAATTTAAAAATTCGAATACCTTTGAGCATATTAAATGCTGCTTATTGAGAGCTTTTAATATAGTGCTTCTGCTAAACAGCACTCCTGGAAGACAATATGACACCAACGATATAAACTCCCATCGAACAATAATCTATACAGGGCTCTTACAGTGCCAGGAGCCCGCAGGTACTCAGCGTGTACTCAGGGAACTGGAATAACTGAATGGAGGAAAAACTGCTGCTTACAGCTACCCCTGCCTTTGCAGGGGGGATCCCACCACGAGACAGTGCCTGCCTCTGACGGCCTTACACTGTCTGAGGTCAGCCGGAGTGAGCTGAACGCAGAGGCTGAGGACGGCGACTGCTCTGCACGATAGTGAAAGTATGAGGGGTGTGGAGAAGTAATTAAAAAATTAAGAGGTGGGGAGGAAATTTGGGAAGAAGAAAAAGAAAAATCTGGGTGGGAGAGCAGAAGGACAGAAAATCCAGCATGACAGTGTGAAGACAGTAAAAAATTTCCCTGTAGAGGCTTCTCCTTTTGGCTGTGGCAGACCGCACCCTCTGAGAGGACTTCTAGCAGGGGAACGACTAGATCTTTCTCAAAACATAATTTTGTTGCATTGTTGAAGCTGCAGCGATCAATGGAAACTAGGGCACGAGAGGGTCCGAGTGTGTTTGTAGAGGAGAAAGAAGGCCTGAAGAGAGAGCCAAGGAAGACCCCGGAGGCAGGGCTGCTCTCGGTGGAGACGCAGCCGGGGTGGCTGGCGAGGGCCGAACCTGACATTCCTGCTTTCAGCCGAGCTAACACTGGCCCCAACTTGGTGTGCTCCTCTGGTTCCCAAGAGTAGCAAACGCAAATCCTCTCTGAAGGAAAGCATTCTCGATTTATGCTGTTTTGTTCGTTTGTTTCCAGATTTAAGAGTGAGCAAACATTAGCTCCTAAACAAAGATCAGAAACAAACAGAATTTTTTTGAAGTTGATGAAAAAACTAGAAAACTGGGTAAGAAATCTTAATTGATGATGTAGAACAGGACACAGAGAGACAGAAGAACAAGAGACGTGGAAGACAGCCGAGGCCCACCAAAGGCTGCTGGGACCGGAGGAGGGAGGCAAGCGCAGTGAAGGAGGCGCAACGCTGGAAGAAATAACGGTGCGCGTTTTCAGAAGTGATAAAAGAATCCAAGAACAAAAACCAAATGTATTCCAAACAGGATGAACAAAATGAAACCCGCACTTAGACGCAGTGTAGTGAAACAGCCTGCAGCAAAGGCGGAGGGAGAATCTGAAAACGCAGGCAGAGAGGCAGGCTCAGCCCCCAGGGCAGGGCGGAGACAGGAAGCCAAGTGGCAGGAGGAAGAAGGCGGCAAGTCACAGAGAAGTGACTGTCCCCCTGCGTGTTCACATCCAGCCAGACGGCCTCTCAAGGAGGAGGGCGAAATAAAGATACTTTTAGGAAAAAACTGAGGTGACTATTAATGGGTTGTCCTTAAAGAACTTGTACAAATCACTTCAGGAAGAAGAGAGAAGCTTTTAGAAGGAACACCTGAGGTGAAAAGACAGGTGCGTAAAGACACTTGCAAACCTGATGGCGAACCAACAAACAAACAAAACCGCCAAGCTAATGAGACAGTGAAACACTGTGGCATTGCCTCACATTAGCAGTAAACAGGTCTGTCCATAAAGAAAGTGAAAAGACAGGCCACAAGCTGGGAAAAGGTATCTGCAACACAACTACCTTTCAAGGGGTTATTAATTAGATTTTTTTAAAAAAACTACACACTAGTAACGCTGTGATAATATTGGAACTGTGCTAGTCTTGGATTGGGTGAAGAGTCCTTGGGGTGTTTGTTTTGTTGTTTTTTGGGGTTTTGTTTTTGTTTTTTTGAGACAGGGTCTTGCTCTGTTGCCTGGGCTCGAGTGAGTGGTGTCATCCTAGCTCACTGCAACCTCAAACTCCTGGGCTCAAGCGATCCTCCTGCCTCTGCCTCCCAAAGTGCTGGGATTATAGGTGGGAGCCACCACACCCGGCCTCTTTTTTTTTTTTTTTTTTTGAGACAGAGTCTCACTCTGTTGCTCAGGCTAGAGTGCCGTGGCGTCAGCCTAGCTCACAGCAACCTCAAATTCCTGGGCTCAAGCAATCCTTCTGCCTCAGCCTCCCAAGTAGCTGGGACTACAGGCATGCGCCACCATGCCCGGCTAATTTTTTCTATATTTTTAGTTGTCCAATTGATTTCTTTCTGTTTTTAGTAGAGATGGGGTCTGGCTCTTGCTCAGGCTGGTTTCGAACTCCTGAGCTCAAACAATCAGCCTGCCTCGGCCTCCCAGAGTGGTAGGATTACAGGCGTGAGCCACCGTGCCCGGCCCCGGCCTCTTTTGCTGTTACGATTCATATTGTACACCGGTTGGCCATGTGGTATTATATGTATGCAATATTACCTAATAAAAATTTAAAAATCAATAAAGATATTAACAGATATAATATGGAAGAAACCCAAATGGTGAATAAACACATAAAAAGATTTTCAATCAATTAGTAATAGGAAAATGCAAATTAAGACCACAATAAGATAACATTTTACGGCCATCTGATTGGCTAGTCTGACAATTTCAAGTTTTTATTGAAGACATAAGTTAAGGAATCTTGTATCTTGCTGGTGGAAGTGTAAATTTATTGTTGGAAAACAATTTGTCACTTGTAATGTGGTATATCTGCCCACAACACTCAGCAATTTCACTTGTGGGCTAGGAGCCTAGAGACACCCGTTGCTCCTGGGCCCCAGGAGGCAGGTGCAAGAATGTTCGTAGCAACCGTGGAAATAAACTGCCTAAACAGCATGGCTCTGTGAGCTCGCAGGGGTGCTGGGGAGGGAGTGGTGGCGGCAGCGGCTCCCTCAGAGATGCGGTGCTTGAGCTAGGTCTGGGGAGCAGAAGCCAGCAAGGAAGGGAGCAGGAGGGCGGGTGTGCCTTCACAGCTCACTCTTCAGGCTGCCGGAGCGGGAAGCGCGCTGTTTCACGTGGCTGGACTGGAGGCAAAACTGTGGGGAGGCGGCCTGGACAGGCGCAGTCCTGGGCGCTCGCTTGGTCAACAAAGCTTAGCAGCTTGACCTTTACCTGGAAAGCTGTGGGGTGTCCCTGAAGGGTTTCCAAGGACGATGCCGTTGAGATCGCTGTCAGAGCAGGGTGGAGAGCAGGGAGGGCAAGTTGGGTCCACAAAAAGCAAAGAGGAGGAGCGGCGCGGAGCGGGCAGGGGGATGCTGTATGAGGTCACCACGCAGCGACTGCGGAGCCAGGCCTGAGCCGCCCTCCCAGCTGCACCCCTGCGGCAGGGTCCTCACTTCCCTGAGCCCGGGTTTCCTTATCTGCAAAGCAGGCTGAGCAGTAGCTACCCTACAAGGATGGCGTATGGCTCATGGCAGACACTCGATAAATAGTAATTAAAAATATTCTTTTGTGGGAGAAATAGTATATTCCAGTGGGTATCATTTACCAAGATAAAGAATTTAGCAGGAGGAAGAGGTCTAGAGGGAAGATTATGGGTTCAATTTTAGACAGACTGAATTTAAGGTAGGGTAACCGGATAAGAAAATTGAATAAAAAGTTGAATACGGCAATATAGTGAGAGGTGGTCTTTATAAAAAAAAAAAGTTGACTATGTGGGATTTGGGAGTTAGGTGAAGCCAGGGCTGAGTGCAGCGACTCGGGTCTTGAGAGCAGAGCACCGAGGAGAGCGCCTGGAAGACCCCCAACATCACGGCCCCCAGAGGGAAGTGGGCACGTGTCACAGCCAGAGAACAGCCGGAGAGAGAAGGGGTGAGTCAGGAGGACACGGCGGAGAGAACTTCAAGACAGAGAAAGCTTCAAAAAGAAGAGTGTGGTCAATACGCTCCTACTACACATCATGAGCATGTCCTCAAACCCTGCACAATGACCCGGGAACAAAGGGCAGGAGCGTGTCTGGGGGTTTGGTGACACGAAGGCTCCGTCTCCACTGCCTGGAAGGTCAGAGCCACCTTGACGCAAGTTAGGAGAGACCGGGGAACGGGGAAGTGGAAACGATGGCCCAGAAGGGAAGCAGAGATAAGTCAGGCAGTGAAGAGCGGCGTGAGATGGAGACGGAGTTCCGTTCCGCTTTCACAGAGGAAGGAAAGGCAGGCCCGTTGCACACAGTGCGTTCCCTCCGCAGCGACTGCGGCGGGAGTAGGAAGATGACAGCGCCCAGGACCACGGGCCACGATGCAGGCACGTGCACAGCGTCGCAGGGCCCAGAACGGTGAGCGCCATCGGGTCTTGGCACTTTGGGATGCTGTCCCAGACAAGGCGCCCCAGGAGCTGGGTCAGCGGTGAAGATGTCTCGCTGGGGAGGGGCCGCGCAGGCCAGTGCTGCGGCAGGTCAGCAGAAACAAAGGCAAAGAAGGGGGAAGGGGGAAGGTGGTTTCAGGAACGGCGACTTACCCCATGTGGGAGACGCCCCAGAGGATGAGGGAAAGGGAGACGAGGCCGGACACGCTGCTTGGACTTAAGTTACTGAAGGGTTTTCAGTACTGCAGGAGAATTAAGGGGTCAGATTTTTGCCTTGAAAAGGAAACTCTCCTGTGGAGGACAAACCTACCCTGAGAGGCCAAGGCCTGAACCAGGAAAGTGATGGGAAGCACAGAGGTGGGGGTACTTGAGAGGCAGCACGAACTGGTGTCCACAGCATGCGGCCAGAGTTAAAGGCAGAGGGAGAGGACCAGGCCCTGAGGGCTAACTCTGGCTTAGACGCCCCGCACACTGCGGACCATCACCGAGACAGGGACGGTGGGGGTGGGAAGCGCCATGAAATAATGAGTTCAGGTTTAGAACGAGGAAGACCCACATTCTGGGGCATAAAACAAACCTTAATACATTCAAAGGAATTAAAATCATACGACATGTGTTTTCTGAACCAATGGGATTAAACTAGATGCCAATAAGAGAAAGGTTTCTTGGAAACCTCAGATAATTGGAAATTAAATGATACACTTCTAAATAACCATGGATGAAAGAGGAAATCTGAAGACATATTAGAAAATATTTTTAACTGAATAAAAATATAACATATCAAAATTTGTAGAATGCTTAGATGTAGCACTGCCTAGAGGGAAATCTACAGCATTAAATGCTTATATTAGGAAGGAGAGAGGTCTCAATAAGCTAAGCTTCTACTTTGAGACTGGGGATGGGGGAAGGAAGCAAATTAAAATTCAAAGCAAGGAAGACAATAATAAAGAGAAGAAATAATAACCAAAACATCATGGTACTGGCATAAAAACAGACACATAGACCAATGGAACAGAATTGGGAACCCAGAAATAAATCCACACATCTATAGTGAACTTACATTCAACAAAAGGTGCCAAGAACACACAGTGGGGAAAGGACAGTCTCTTCAATAAGTAGTGCTGGGAAAACTGGACATCCATATGCAGAAGAATGAAACTAGACCCTTAGCTCTCTCCATATACAAAAATCAAATAAAAATGGATTAATGACTTAAATCTAAGACCTAAAACTATGAAACTACTAAAAGAAATCATTGGGGAAATGCTTCAGGATATCGGTCAGGGCACGCACTTCTTGGGTATTACCCCCAAAGCACAGGCAGCCAAAGCAAAAATGGACGAATGGGATCACATCAACCTAGGCCCTGCGCAGTGAAGCTGGGAGCACAGGGGACACCCAGGCTTGGTCTCCGTGGCTCCCAGCACTAGCCTCCTTGATTAGTGCCCAGGCTTTCCAACGGCAGGAGGCAGGCTAGATTTAGTTTTTCAGTGCATCTAAACACCGCAAAGAAAAGCCTGAAGGACAACCTCAAAAAATTTGACTAGCACAGAAATTCTTTAATCAAAATATAAGGTTTCGTATTTGAATTCCATGCTCCCTTTCATACTCACATTATTTTAAATGAAATTATTAATAACACCGCACATCACCTCTCGCTTTCTTAAAGTTCACTGGCAGCAGTAGTAAATGGAAATGCTGCTTTTACTTAGCGTTTCCTTGAGTCATGAAAGTTTCACTCCTGGAAACAGAAAGCTTTAAAACTCAGACGGCTTCGACCGCATTACCTTTCTCAGAACTCGTTATTCTTCCTACCTTGCAGTTGAGAGCTGGAAGCAGGTCTGACTTGTCAACATATCTCAAAACAAGAGATGAGGGGGGGAGAGAGAGAGAATCACCCACTGTCATGGCATCTCCGGCTGGCAGGACCTACCCTCATAAATCACGCTGTCCTCGGCAGTGACGTAGGCGTTGGCGCCCCAGATCACCATCTTGTGGATGTAAGCGGGATATTTTGCGGCAGCAATGAGCGCGGTTATGCCGCCGTCACTCCACCCCAGCAGAGAGACCTTCTTAAACTTCAGCGTCTGTGACAAATGCAACAAGATGCACAGCACAGGTTACTGCTCCTCTGCTGAAAGAACGCAAGAGCCACGAGTGTTCAGAATCAATACAGGTGTGGGGGTCAGACTATCAATTAGTAATAAAAGAAAAATCCTACCATACACCATTGGATGACATACTGTTTTTTCTCAATTAGTTTTGGTGTAAATAATTGTCACAAAAACCTAAGTATATAGTATGGGTGTGAATTATGAGGGAACTACATCTTCTAGTTGGATAAATCTCAAGGAACTAGAATCATCAAAGACCAGTTATACTTAGATATGACAAATACTCTGTGTGTGTGTGTGTGTGTGTGTTCACTAGCGTGCACGTGCCTGAGCAAGGACTTTGCAAACAGTTCTGCAGAGCAGAGACGGGACCTTGAGATCTGCTGGAGGAAGTGAAGTGTGGCATCTGGTAAAGCCACTGACTGCACCTGTGGGTAGAATTGCTAGAACTGGGCTGTCAGAGAAAGGTGTGGTGCTTGGGTGAATGAAACAGGGTCTGAAAATGTGTTTGGCAAGGAAACAAGGATTACATGTGAGAGGCTGCCTAGAAGTAAGAATAGAATGGCTGGGAAAATTTAAGGTAAAGAATGAACAAATATTACTCGGTGGTATTTGCTGCCAGGACTATAAATTGGTATAACCACTGTGGATAACAATTTGGCATTATCTTATAAAACGCACATTTCCATCTTCTTCACCCAGCGAGTTGCTTCCTAAATTCGTATGACACTCTCCCTCAAGTGTGCTAGGAGCTCGGTCCAGGATGTCCACAACAACATTATTTAAAATGGCAAAAAAATGAAAACTACAATGACCATGAACAACAGAATGTTCACTGCACTGCTATTTATAATCACAAAAAAAGGCAACTTAAAAATTAAATTAGTTATCTACCATCGGAAGATGGGTGAAGGAAAACACAGTACATCCACCTGATGGACTAAGACTGATGTAAATGCATGTTTAGCGACATGGCAGTATCTCCTTGACAAACTGCTCAGCGAAAATGGTAAGCTGGAAAAACATCACGTGTCGTATGATAACAATCCTGGCCAGAAAGGCAGAGCCTTAAAGTCTCGGTAATGGTGTCTTTAGACAGCTGGATTGTGGGCTATTTCTACTTTCCTCTTTATATCTATTTGAACTCCATAGGAACCCCATGGTATTGCCTTTGTAGAAAGAAAGAACAATAAAACAAAATAAATGCAGACAGGCCCACTTGCCCTCCCTGCCCTGGGTGCCTCCCTAAGAGACCCACCTTCATCAAATCTACAGCATCTTTTGCATCCCTTTCAAAAAAGTCCACTGGGAAATCTCGATCTGGGGGTCTGGAGTGTCCATATCCTCGGGGATCCCAGGCGACCACTGTGAAGAGCTTCTTGCTTAGGCTCTGGAGCTGGGGTCCGAAATCGGTCTCTCCACTTCCTGAAAACAGCCACTCCGTTACCCCCATGCAAATGCTTCCTTGTATCAAACACATTTCAGTGAAGACAGAGGCAGTAACTATCTTAAAGCAAAGTAGCCGGTCTCTACTCCAAGCAGCCACCAGAACGCGATCAGGAAAGTAGGCTTCCAGTGACTGAGGCCACACTCTCGGGCGACGGCCTTTCCCGCAGGAGTTCGGATCTGCTGCGACCTCCCACTGGTGGCTATTTCGAGAAGGACCGAGGGCTTGGTTCTTTGGTCCTCTATTATTTCAGTACTTTCAATACCTCTTTACTTAATCTTCCTTTTTTAAAAAAAGAATTAATGAAACTGGATAGAAATAAAATCACACATATGATATGCTTCTGGGTTATTTTTTCTTTTTCTTAATGACTTACAAATGAAAGACACCTCTATATTATCTGTAAACAAATTTATGAGATTTGGTCCACGTTATTCAAAGCAGAATTCTAAAATTCCAGATTTTTTTATTAAGCTAATATGAATAGCCCTCAATATTTTATTTTGTAGTTATAATTAAAAAATAGAAAACTAAACTAAAACACTGAAATGGGGGCGGGGGACACGGAGGGAAGAAATCAAATTACAAAAGTTTGCTTCATCAAAACAGTTCAAAACAGCCTATGTTAACGAGTAGATCTATATTCCTGGGCCTGTGGCGGACTTGACCAGCAGTCCCTAACCCCGCCACGTGGCCACTCGAGGGGTGGTGTGCCCACATCCACTGTACACAGCTTGGAGGACCACTCGGAAAGAGCCCAGCCCAGGGGAAAGCCAGCATTTTATCTGTGAAGCTCACTGATTTCTGAGGACTCATAGGTCAGGCCACCAACGAATACTCAACATTTTGCCCGATAAACTAGCTGTACTAGAAAAATGTCTTTCAAGACGGTGCAGGATCATTTAACATTATCAAGGCCCATTATTCTTCCTGGCAAGATATTTCCTTTTCAAGATGAGGTAAATCATTCAGAAAACCCAAGTCAAAAACAAATCAACGGATCTCTAGCCGGTATCTACTGCTGTGACCCAGGGGCCTTCTCTTGTGATCCCTGACCTGGGGCGACTTCCGCTGGGAAACTGCTCTGAAGGAGGGGCAGAAAGTGAGAAGACAGGAAAAGGGAACCCTCTAAAAGATCGATTTCATAAATAGTAAGACACCTGCTTTCTGGCACACATGCATACAGTTGAAGAATACTAAACCCTTAAAAAATGTTTAAGGAATAGATACGCATAGGCACCGTGCCGCTTTGCGACACCTGAGAAGCCTGTGGGAGGGGTCTGCGCGCTGAGGACGGGATAGGAGACAGAATCTCACTGTTCCATCTTTTAATTTTGGAATCATGCTAATGTTTTACATAACCGACAATTAAATTAGTAAAAGTTTTTATAGCTGGATAATGACTGCAATACTAAAATAATGGAAAGCTAAGCTGGGAAATTATTCATTGTTTTTATAGCTAACTTTAGCTTTCCACGGGTCACTGCAGTGAGTGTCCTCTTTCATTACAATAGCTTAAGGAAAACAAAGATACTGACATTATCTAAACTCAGAGGCCTCGCTGGCTACAATAGTAGCATAATCAGCTGAGGCTTGGTCAAGCGGAACCATCACTGAAATGACTTTAGCACTTTACTTTTAGAAGAAAGAAGCAAATCACAAGGAAATAAGTACAGTCGGCCCTCCACATCCATGGTTTCCACATCTGTGGATCCAAACAGCTGTGGATCAAAAAAATATTTTTAAAAATATGGATGGTTGGGCCTGTACTGAACATGTAGTTTTTTCCTTGTTATTATTCCCTAAACAATATAGTATAACAACTATTGACACAGCATTTACATTGTATTAGGTATTATCCATAAGCTAGAGATGATTTAAAGTATCCAGGAGGATGTGCACAGGTTATACAAATACTTTGCCATTTTATAGCAGGAACTTAAGCATCTGTGGATTTTTGGATTTGTGCAGGGTCCTAGAACCAATCAATCCTCCACAAATACCGAGGGATGACTAATATATGGGAATTATTTAACTAAACCAAAAATACAGCAACAATACTAACCCCCTTAAAACCAAACTTGGGATGTCCTGAGATCACTGGAAATATTCCCCCTGAACTTTCTGCATCTGAACAACTGTTCTGAAAATGAGATTGAGACCCAGTGGGCTTCATTATGCCCCACATATTGAGAGGGTAATCTGCTAATCTAATTTCGATTTTCGAAAAGACTGTATGTTTTTTTCTTAACTCTTACATTAATTGAACATATTATCAACCACAACAAGGGTGATCAATCCAAACTGGTTTTAGCACCTGGAAAATTCCTCGATGCCAGGCAAACTGGGATGGCTGGTCACCCACTCATCTTCTTCCTTTGTCTAGCCTTCTTCCCACACCCCTTTTCTTACCTCTGGCACCCTCCAAATTGGGGGCAGCTGTGGTTTCACAGTGTACTTGCATGGGAAAAACTGGGCACTTAAAGGAATAAAAAATACATGTAGGCTGGGCACGGTGGCTTGCGCCTGTAATCCTAGCACTCTGGGACGATGAGGTGGGAGGACTGCTTGAGGTCAGGAGTTCGAGATCAGCCTCAGCAAGAGTGAGACCCCATCTCTACTAAAAATAGAAAGAAATTAGCCAGACAACTAAAAATATATAGAAAAAATTAGCCGGGCATGGTGGCGCATGCCTGTAGTCCCAGCTACCTGGGAGGCTGAGGCAGGAGGATCGCTTGAGCCCAGTAGTTTGAGGTTGCTGTGAGCTAAATGTAGCAGAAAGTTATCTACTTTTCTAAATCACTTACATTTGATTGTGGCAAATATTGCTTCAAACATTTTAGCAAAGCACTAAAATTAATAATCAATATTTGGCACCTATTATTTTGAATGCATCATAGATGATACAGCACGTAAAAGCTATTAAAAAATGTCCAGACCCAACATTCCAGGAAGCAGCAGGACTGCGTGCTCTCCCTCTCCCGTCTGCTGGTAATGCAGGTGAACGCCATTCACGGCCACTTTGGCAGAGGTGACTGAGGTGCTAGAAGAAAAAACACCCATCCCCATAGAGGGGAGGAAGGGACAGGGAGAGATTTGTCAAAGGATACAAAATTAAGCTAGACAGAAGCAGTAAGTTCTAGTGTTCTATAGCACTGCAGGATGACTATAGTTAACAATCTTATATAGCTTCAAATAGCTAGAAGGATATTGAATATCCGTAACCCAAAGAAATGATAAATGTTCGAGATGATGGATATGCCAATTACACTGATCTGATCACTATGTGTTACATGTATCAAAACATCACTATGTACCCTATGAATATGCACAATTATGTCAATTAAAAAACAAAAATGTTTTCTAAAAACCCGTCCCCAAAAGAAAAATTGTTTAGCAGTACAAATCTAAGGTAGCAAAACTGTTCTTTTACATGCATGAGTCAGCTCCGGCACCCTCTCCGGATTCTTGGATTGCCTCAGTTTCCCAGTTCTGAACAGTGACATGAGTCTATCTTCCTTACTAGACTGCAGATCTGAACTGTGCCTTCATGCTTGAATATGCCCCAGCCCCCAGCCCGGGGCTTACCCTACAAAAGCACTGAGAGCCCTGCTGAAAGCAATGGCATACAGGCCTGTGGCATGTGCCGGTGAGCTGGAAGCTGAGGGAGCCCAAGTACAGCTGGCGTGGGGGTCCTCACAGTGAGGGGCAAGGGTGGGCAGCAGAAGCAGGAGCTCGAGCCACCTGCCGGCACGTCAGCAGGCCTAGCGGAGGTATAGACTTGTAGCAGCCCTGATGGCATTCTAAAGGATGTGACTGATCCCAGGGGTCCGGAAGGAAGGCCTGGATCTCAGGCAGTGCTTGAGGTGTAAGGCTTCTTATGTGGTCTGGCCAGCGGCAAGCGGGCTATAGTCAGGAATGCCCATCTGCATTGAGGTGGCCACACCCGTTTTTTAAGATGTTGAAATATTTCTGTGTTGACTGTTAAATAGCCACGTCCATAAGCCCCCATCTCAAAAGCCCTCCCTCCTACCACTGGCCTTGGGGCAGGGCTAATGGCAGCATGTGTCCTGCCAGAATGACACGTGTGTTCCGATTGACCTTTCCTCAGCTACTCTTCGGCAGCTCCAGAAGAGGCGTCCAGGGCTGTACACAATAGAGCACAGGCAAGGGCCCTGCACCAGGCCCCAGCAGCCTCTGCTAATTTACCAGATGGCTGAGTGACGCACGGGAGGGACATAGCAGCATGCAAGGGCAGGTGTTAGGAGGAGATGCTCCTCTTCTCCTAGTGAATTGTTGATAAACTTAAATCAACCACTGCCTCCTTTTTCTTTTACATACTCCCTTCCCAACCTCTCCCCTTAGTCAGAATGATTCCGGAAATGCAGCACTTTTGAAAAGGCAAGGTCCTATTTCCTCTTCTGGTTTCATCTCATTAGCCAACTTCAAGTAAGAAAGAAACAACTGCAGAAACAAATGAGTTGAATACAGGAACATCTAATCTTAACACACAATTTTTGGAAAAACACAAGGCAGAATGAGGTGGTAATAAGGCCTGACATAACTGTAAGCTCATTATCTACAGAAACACTAATTAGAGGAGCAATTATAAAGCCACAGAGCAATGGCAATAGTGGCACCACCAATTTGCTTATTATTAACATCCTATTGCTTGGAGGAATTCATCTCTGTGGTTAAGATGGCTTTAGATAGCTGAGGATCAAGACAGAGGCAAATAAACGCACTCTACTGTGAAAGACTCATTTCAGCAAACGTTTGCGTATTGGTGCATCTGCTTTGTTCAGTCTAGTAGGAGAGAAGATAAAGACAGAGGATTTGCTCTGCAGACCCTCAGGGAGGCTGTTATGACTGAAGAAAGGAAGAGCTTGAGGTACCTGGATGGAACGAAAGTTCTTAACAGTATTTTTTCCTGTGTTTACTAAATAAAATGAGGCAACTCCCTAAACAGAGATGACCAGCATTTACCCGGCTCGTGTTAGTAATAATGTGCATGATACTATCCTTTTTCTGTATTACTCCTTGTGTGCTAGAGATTTGTTAGGGGCTCCCTTCTCTGAAGTGCTGAGGACGTGCTTGTAAAAGTCTTCTGCACTGTGAGGCTATCAGGTGTACCGAGAAGCCTCTCCCTCCTTCTCACCATCCAAAGCTGGTCCGTTTCTGGGACTGGGTGTTGCTGCCTCGCGCTCTCTAAGCCAGCACCAGGGCACCAGCTCACATAGGAGTCTTTGCTTCCGCTCCCATGATCATTCCCAAGTCTCCTCTGCAAAAACCCTCTAACTCCCCTCTGTACTTTGCTGTACCTATGTTTTGATTTCCCATTCCAAAATGCATTTTTTTTTCTAATTACTGCCATCCCGTATTCTTTCGGTTGCCTAAAAATAATACAGAAACAAAACCAGGTAGTTTAGAGCTCAGCATAACGGGAACTCAATGTTGGGGAAGTACTGACAAAGGCAGAAGACTTGGAAGGTGGCTTTAGAGGACAGACAGAGAGGTCATATTAGGGCTGGCTAGAGATATCTGAGAAGAGAGAAAAAGTAGCATTTGAGATGAACTGGCGAAGATGGGTAAAACTCTGAAAAAAGAATATGGTGGGGAGGGCATGTCTTGAAGAAGAAATAGCACGGTCATAGGCCCGGGAGCAAGAGCCATATGTGGGGACCAGTCAGCGTCCACCCTAGCAGGAGCGTGCAGGCAGAGCCTAAGCCAAGGCTGGGGCCGAATTGTGAAGGGCTCTGCAGCTAGGCTGAGGGGAAAGAGAACGTCCTGGGTACTCTATCATCAACATCCTGCATGTCCGTCTTCCATCACCAGAGTACCTGCCATTATCACGTCGGTCCATGCCCTGGGGTAACGGAGGCTGCCAAAAACCTTTCATGAATCTCCAATTTTGGGGAAAAGGACAGAGGATTGTTTATGAACAAAAGCAAATCAATTTCAAACATAAGAGAAAGGGGCCAGGTGTGGTGGCTCATGCCTGTAAGGTACTTTGAGAGGTCGAGGTGGGAGGACTGCTTGAGCCTATTAGTCTGAAATCAGCCTGGGCAACATAGTAAGACCCCATCTCTAAAAAAATTTTTAAAAATCAGCAGGGGATCGTGGCACGCACCTGTAGTCCCAGCTACTCAGGAGGCTGAGGCAGGAGGATTGCTTGAGCCTAGGAGTGTGAGGTTGCAGTGAGCTAGGATGACACCACCATACTCTAAGCCAGGGTGACAGAGCAAGACACTGTCTCAAAACAAAAATTTCTGGGGTGGGAGCCAGGTATCTGGGCATTTATCCAGTTTCCTGTCTGCAGAAAGGGATCGAAATCAGGTTACAGGGATTGTACCAATTTTTTAAATTACCCAGATTCTAATAGGTAACCAAGGTTGAGAATGACTGAGTTAATTTCCTGGAGGAAAAAAAATCCGGTCTCCCTTTTAAAGCATGCCTTCCTACCTTGTGTTTATCCTATACTCCCTCTTTCTGAAAGGCTGAGCAGGCAATTTTGCAAAAGGAAAGGATTACCTTACAACAGTAGTGAGGGGGCTGAGCTGCTCCCCTCAGAGAGGCAGAGTATACCATTGGGAGAAGCAATAATATAACAGCGTGGCAAATAATTAAACTGAAGCTAACCTTTGCGATTATGTGTCATGCACGCTAAGAACTTTACCTAGCCCACTCATTTTGCTCTGAGGTGCACATTATACTTAACCTAATTTTACCACTGAAGAGCCTGAGGATCAGGTAATTTGCCCCAGTCCCACTGCTAGTAACCTGCAAAGCCAAGATGGGCATCTGAGTGCCTGACCCTGGAGCCTCAGCTCTTTAGCATTTCGCTTAGAGATAAAAAGTGGAGCTACTTAATAAGACACACCCTCATTTTAGAAGTCCTCATTCAGTAGTATATATTCAGCTATTCTTTTGTTTTTTTCCAAAGTAGTCATTAGCCACAATAAAGTATTAACCTCAGGGCTTGAAATTTATATGAATTTTTATGATTTTTACATCTTTTATATATTGAATTATTATTTAGATATTCTAATTGTACCTACTAATTACTTGGTATTTATTATGCCTCAGGCCTTTTACAATTGGTGTTTCAAATCCTCACAAAAACTCTGCAAGGCAGGAGGCTTAGAGGGGTTGAGTAACGTGCACACATTTGCCCAGCTAAGAAGTGGCAACATGGCCATTAGAACTCCAAAGACCATAACTCCTCTCTAACCTCATGGCAGGACAGAGTCCTCAGTAAGGCTCAGGCACTGCCAGATAGAGGGTGGTGGCAGGCATCAGTGGAAGGATGGTCTCTGATCCTCTGGCAGGGTATACCAAGGTTGAACTTGGAAAATATTTTTCCTCAGGAAGACTGTTAGGTTCTGTAAGTTATTGATATTATAACTATATAAAACATACAATTTCAGGTAGAAAAGGCTTTTTTGACCTGACCCAGAAATAAACCACCTTCCAGATCATGTAGGAAAAGGGTCAAAGTTCCAAACAACAAACTTAAACACATTTTTGGAACACAACTCAATTGTAGGTTGGGACTGGCTGTTTTGAAGCAAAGTATTTATTTACCTACTTATGTTGGACTGCAGCCTTGATTCAGGATGAACCAATCCCATGCTTGTTTTCCCAGATCACACGTCATATCAGTTTGCAGCTGCATTTATAAAATGGCAGTGCAAAATCCAGAGAAACCTGTTTTTCGGACCTGTTTTAGGAAGAATGATCTGTAGTGCAGCTAGGTAGTTGGGGCTTTCCTGCAATCATTAAATAAACTATCAGAACTATGATATTGGTACAATCCCTGTAACCTGATTTCAATCCCTTTCTGCAGACAGGAAACTGGATAAATGCCCATTTTTCACTATTGATGTATCTAGCCATGGCCATTGACATGTTTTTCCATCTATCAAAATTGTCCTGAAAATCTTCTAATAATTCCAAAATAATAATAAAAGAACCTAAATGAAATACGAAACTCAAGAGCTAGTCAATCATATAAAAATTTAAAAGCTGTTTGGATCTGC
>RJWJ010018862.1:0-31037 GCA_004363605.1 Indri indri
AACTTGTGCTTTCCCAGGCAATATAGAATGAAAACTTTAACACGATAAATCTTCGTTTCTTATAAGAGAGTCTATTCCTGGAGCAATTCTTGCAATTTCTTTGGCACCATCAATTCAGAAAGCCACTGTATTGTTACAAATTAATATGATGATATCCTAAAAACCGAGAGAAACACTTTAGGGCACCTTTGTTATATGTGTGTCAAACGTTTTGAAATTATTTTATTTTCATTGTGTTCACTTGCATAAAAACTCTGTATCGAAACAAGCAAAATGGAGATGAAACAATGACTACGCTCTATTCCAACTGAACTGTGATATCCTGCTGAATTATACAAATGTCACAACATCTTACTCTTTAAATAAATTAATCAGTTATCCCAGATGTTAATTTTCAGTTTAGACAATGGTGATGGCTATAATTTTTTTTGTTGAATTTGCTCTTAAAAACACTTGTTTCAATGTCAGTGGCATAGGTCTTGGAAATTTTCTTTTTTTTTCCTGCCTGTAGGTATATGCTTCTTCATTTCCTCAGAATAAACAGACACACTATAATATCACAGAGTCCACAGAGTTTTGTAGCAACATTTAACTCCAAAAAAGTAACTTAATTTTTTTGGAGTAAATTAAGTAACTTTTTTTCTTATAAAATATAAATATCTATGTATTGTTCTGGTTTCTTACATTCAAATGACTTTGGGTGAGAATATTTGGTGATTTATGCTTTAATTTAGTCCATTTGATTGATAGTCACTTACACATTTAACTGATGGTAGTATATGTGAATCAGTTCAGTACTGCTCCTGTCCTGCCGGAATACAAATTTAATGGATGAAATGGACAATAACAATTGACAAACAATAAATGGGATGATTTCAAATGGTGATAAATAGGGTTTTATAAGACATGAAAGAAAGAGACTGAAGAATAGGAATGTTTCAGAGAGAGGAAACACCCAAAGATATAGGAAAAGACTCTTTATATTCTTGAGGAACCAATGGCTGGTCAGTGAGGTGGGAGGTTAATGAATGAGGGGGAGGGGGAGGAGAGCTGACTGTTCAAGGGTAGGCTGGAAAAGACATGTGGGACTCTGAAAGCCATGATAAAGGATTGGGGTTTTATTCTAAATGCTAAGGTAAGACATTAAAATTTTATGTTTTGTTTTAAGTATGAGATATACAATACATATGTCTCTGATTGCCAAGTGGATAATGGATTGGGTGCACAAGAACAAAAGTGGGAAGTCCAATTATGAAGCATTTGCTAAAATTATGAAGAGATGATTTTAGCTTGGATCAAGTTGGAGCTTATGGAGATGGAGAAATGTGGATGCACTGGGAATATATTTCTGAGATAGAATCAGCAAGAAATGCTAATATATTAGACATTAGGTTTTGAAAGAGAGGCATTATTCACAAATTTTTAGCTTGAGTACTTGGTTGGGTAATTATGCAATATATTGAGATAGTGAAGAATGGAGGAGAAATATTTCAGAGGAGTTTAATTAGGGATTTTATTTAGATTGTTTTAAGTGTGAGATTGCCTATGTAGTATGAAAATGGGGATGGCAGGGAGAGTGGTTGGATATACTATCAAATATCTAGCCTGAAGCTCAGAAGACAAGTCTGGGTTAAAGACTTCAGGAGTCATTAATGGGCAGAAGAGAAAATTATGAGACAGTATGAGGGGAAAAAGAGAAGAGGCCTTAGGATCTAGTCCTAATTAAAAACACCATTTAGTGGTTGTGTAGAGAAAGAGTCTTATAGGAGTATGAGAAAAGGATGACAGTAAGGTAGAAAGAAAATCACAAGAGGGTGCCGTTACAATAAATAGCTGAGAAAGAAAAATGTTTCAAGTAGGAAGAGGTAATCAATTGTGATAGGTATTATAGAAAAGTGTGGTAGTATTAGAAAAATATCCATTTTCATATGGCAATGTAGAGGTTGCTTGAGATAAGGGACATAAACTTAACATAAATTTTGGTGGTGCAGGGCAGTGCCAGATGGCAGTAGTTTAAAGAGCGAAATGTAGAGGAGGAAGAAGAGAAAGTGTGCATCAGACAGATGGGTCTTTTGAGATTTGGCTAGAAAGCAAGTGGGTAGTAACTATAATCTTTTTTTTTTAAGATTAAGTACAAAAGAATATGGTTTTACATTAATGCAAACAACTTAGTAGAGAAGGAGAGGTGAATAATGTAGAAAGGAGATAATAGAAGGGGAGAAGTTCCTGAAATGGCAGGAAAACCAAAATGGGATCCACAGCAAAAATGGACGGTTTTAGCTCTTAATAAGGGGATTCATTCTTAAATGGAATAAAAGGAATGACAGAATCAATAGATGAAAATTATGATAGCTTATGATAGATTTTTATATTTTCTGTTGAAGAGATGGGGGAGTTACATTTTGGTAGGTTTTAATTCCTCAGTAATGCATAAAATAATCACTAGCAGAGAGAGAGAAAGAGAGAGACTGAGAATATTACACAGGGCTAAGGCAAAGTCTCCGGGTTTGCTATCAACTAATCCTGGGATATCAGTGGGATTCACATATAAAAACTCACAATGGAAGGAACTTTTAACACATGGTTAAAAAACTGGTATTGCTGAAATATTAGTCTGACAAAGTTATGAGAAATAAATTGAAGGGAGTAGAAGGAAAAGAAAGCAAAAAATTTGACTTATGAAATAATTTAGAACATGTGGTGCCATGGACTGAAATCAGGGGCATAAATTGGGTAATAGAAGGTTGAGATAGATTTGAAAGCTCTTATGAAGGACACATGAGCAGTGCATGGGTATTACCTGGAAATGGCAATGAAAAAATGGAAACCCAGATTTTTAAAATATCTTATTAAGGATGAAGACCAGGTAGTAAGCTGGCGCTACTGAAAGAAATTTTTAAAAAATTAACTAAGCTAATTTTTGTATGGAGATGATAAGTTCAATTTGGAACATGTTTTATTTGAGTAACAATAGTGAAAAGATCATTTCTTTTTTTCCTTTTCTTCCTTAATTCATTTATTTAATTCATATTTTGTGAGTTTCTAATATTTAAAAAACCCGATGTTTAGCTTTGGGGTGTGGTCAGGGAAAGAGGGTGGGGGGCATAGTGAGAGAGCTATGGTCCCTGCTCGCAGTCACAGAGCATATAGTTATCAATATGGAGATAGATTACACAAATGATTACATAAATGCTTAGATAATTGCATTTGTTATAAGAGGTAATGAGAAAAAGCCCATAGTAATATGAGAGCACATAATGGAAATGAAATATCTTTGTAGTAAGGGTAGTGGGAAGAGGCAAGGAAGTTGGAGCCCAAAAGGTAAAGATTTGGCTAGGATAAGAGATGGGACAGCACGGGGCTCCATACAGAAACAATAGTGTGTCATGGTCAAATAAGAAAGAGGGTTTGTGTGCCTGGGGCATAGGAAATAATGAGAAAAGTGGCGCGCTCTGAGGCAGAAGAAATAAGGGACTCAAATCTATAATTTCTTTAACTTCATATGTGCATTTACACGGGTATGATGCATATCTCCATTTAGATTCCTTATAGGCATCTGAATTTAATATGCATGAAGATGAATTTATTTCTCTTTCCTCCTATGATATCTTGATTAAAGGCATTAAAATCTATTAGTCATTCACATACACCCTAAACTCTGTTATCTTTAGGTTCTCCTTCACACTTCATGTCCAATGGCTCACAAAATTTTAGTCTACCTGTGAAATAGTTTTTCCTATGAAATTTGTCTTTAATTAGAGAAAGGTGAATCAATCCTTCAGCTTAAGTTTTTATATCTTTGTATTTCCTGTCTCCTAAGCATCTGTACTTCCAACCTCCATCACTCAGTTGTCCACTGGGCTATGAGCCATATTTCATCTTGATACTCTAAGTATATAGCACAGTGCACATGTATTAATACCTACCAAATGATAAAATGAATAACTATATTGCAAGAATGGAGAAAATGTAAGATGAGAATTTGTGGAAATATTCTCAACACAGAGAAGAAAGATGTAAAGGCAAAACAGGCAACAAAATAGATCAGTGTTTTCCAACAATAATTACATATTAAAATAACCCAGGGAGCTGTTAAAAGAAAAAAAAAAATACTGATTCCTAGACCTCATCCTAAGGAATTCTGATTTAATTGGTCTTGGTAAGGCATAGGAACAGTTACATTTGAAAATACCTCAGATGTGTATGTTGTGCAGCCTTAGGGAAGAACTATTAAGATAGATGATTGGGGATGGGGCAAATGAAACCAATAAAGAGTGACTGGGAGAGAAGAAGCAATTAAAGTTTCAACAAAGGAAAATAATTTCCTGATACAGTCAAAACATCTTACATGTGGCCAACATAGAGTTCTACAGAGAAAGCAACAAGAATTGAGATTTAAAAAAAATGTTGATGTTTGCGTTTAGAACATCACTGTTGAACTTTAGAGCAGCAATTTCTCTTATGTTTTAGGGAGAAACCGATGGCAGGGAAGTGGGAAAGCAAATGAGTCAAAGGAGAATGAATGGTTAATAAAATATGTTTCAGAAGTTTAAATTTAAGTAATTTGAGAGAGATTGATTGTTAACATGAAGGGTTTTTATTTTTCCTGTGGTACAGATCTACCGTATTTGAAATCATTATAGGAACTAGTAGATAGAATGATAGATTATTTAGGGTCAAGTACCTCAGAGGAAGTGGCAGAGGATAGTATTTAGGTCAGTTATATAAGTTAACCTTGGGGAAAAAAAGAGGGAATTTGTCCCTTTTTTCTCTCAGAGACATGGACAAGGAAGTGACTTAGAGTTTAAAGAGAGAGAAGGATATTTTTGAAAACAATTGTGGAAATTTTACTATATACCTTTATTAGTCAGGGTTATCCAGAGAAACAGAACCAATAGAGATAGACAGATAGATAGATAGATAGATAGATAGATAGATAATTTAAAAGGAGACTTATGAGGATTGGCTCACCCAATAACGGAGGCTAATAAGTCCCATGACTTGCTGCCTGCAAGCTGGAAAACCAGGAAAGTCGGTGGGTGGTATAGTTCAGCCTGAGGCCAAAGGCCAAAGAACCCGGTAGGGGGAGGGGCTGCCAGTGTAAATTCCTGAGTCTGAGGGCCCAAGAACCTGGAATTCTGATGCTCTCTGAGGCAGGAGAAGATGTATGTGCCAGCTCAAGAGGAGAGGGAGAGAGAATTCACCTTACCTCCACCTTTTTGTTCTATTCTGGCCAGCTCTTCACAGATTGGTGAGAGTGGATGGATTTTCTTTACTCAATCTACTAATTTAAATACTAATATTTTCTACAAAACTCTCATAGACACACTCAGAAATAATGCTTTACCAATTATCTGGATATTCTGTAGCCCAGTCAAGTTGACTCATAAAATTAACCATTGCATTCGCTTTAAAAACCCAAGGAGTTCTTTGCAGAGTATAACTACACACTTGAAATTTTAGTGAGTGTTATAATCTACTAGTACTAAGCTGAGGAGTCAGTTATGTGAAAAAAAATATGACATTCTGCAGCAAAAATACCTAATTTTTCTAGATAATTTTGACAAGTCCTTATAAGTTTTGAGCAACATTTGCATTCAAAGCCATGTTTAAAATTTCTGTAACTTGGAATAATTTGTTTTCTCAGCTAAGGATGTTTGAATTCCTATCTTTTAGAGCCTTACAAATGAGGCAAGCTTATGGGCTGGCTCCAAGACAGGAATAGATTGAAAACAAATGAAGGGAATTTGAGATGATTGTGTAACCACTGAGAGTATGTTGGGGTCATGCTGGTCATGGGTGTGTGGCTTAAAATATACAACTATAAAACATGTTGCACCTCCTTGATCCTCTTGATGTTGAGACATCACATTAATTTATAAGCTGATTTTCTTAGCCTGTTTTGTGTTGCTGAAGGGAATACCTGAGACTGGTCAATTTATAAAGAAAAGAGGTTTATTTGGTTGATGGTTCTGAAAGTTATACAAGAACCATGGTACTAGTATCTTGCTTCTAGTGAGGGCTTCAGGCTGCTTCCACTCACGAAAGAAGGTGAAGGGGAACCAGCATGTGTAGAGAACACTTGGCAAGACAGGAAGCAAGAGAGAGAGGGGAGGTGTCAGGCTGTTTTTAACAACTGGCTCTCAAGGGAACTAATAGAATGAGAACTCACTCATTACCAAGGGAGGGCATTAATCTGTTCAGGAGGGATCAGTCCCAAGACCCAAATGCCTCCCATTAGGCCCTACCTCCAACATTAGGGATCGAACTTTAACATGAGGTTTAAGGGGTCAAATATCAAAACTATAGCACCAATTAAAGATTTAAATGCATTGAGATGTTATTGACATAGGAAGATTTTCCCCTTGATTATTCTTCTGGTTTATACCATTTCCATGGAATCAATATTGGTTGTCATTCAAATTCTGTGTTGACTGGGTACATCAGCTATTTGTTTAACTTTTTAAGGTTGGATATGAAAGCTCGGCATGGAGAAAATATTTAGATTCCCCAGAAAAACTGAAAATAATAGAAGAGGAAATACATTTGCATCATTTCAGTAAATAGTGGTGAAATTTAGTGAAGATGATTGCTGATGATCTTGAATAGACACAGGGATACGTCTTCCATTTTTTTGCATAGCTACTTGATAGAAACGTGCTTAGATAAGATTTCCAAGAGGGATCCTTTTAATATGACATGGTCTGATCATATATGCCCTGTAGTAATGTTTAATGTGTTGGCGGGTGACTTCATATCTTGCAAATATAGAACATTAGCTGGGATTTTAGATTTATTAAAAGATGCAGACATAGAACATAAAATTACTATGTGAAGCTGTGTTTGGTAAAGGATAATATAATGTTTCATACTAATTCTGCTGTAGTAACTAGAGAAAACATTTTCCTCTTTTCATATGTGCCAGATACCAATGGGTACCAATGAAATGACCCTAGGCAAACACAATTGATATAGTCTATTTAGCCCTTGAGAGTAAATTTAATATGATAATTATTGATATGTATTCTGGAACCAAACCACTTAGCTTTGTATCCTGTCTCTGTCATACACCAGCTGAGTGATCTTGAATATATTATTTCATCACTTTAGGTATCATTTTTCCCACTTTAAAATGGAGATGATACTAATACCATATAGAGTTGTTGATGGAATTAATATATATAAATATTAGTATTCAAGTATCAACACACTAAGAGCAGTGTTTGAGGGACAGCAAGCACAAAAGGATCTTTTACAATCATTATGCAGATGAGAAGAGGAGCAAGAATGAGCTTCTGGGCTTTAAACAGTGTGTCTTTGAACTATAACTCCAGCGGCTTTTGCAACAGTTACTGCATACTTTTCTTCTTGTTCTTAATTATTATATGCTTTGATTCAAATCTTATTCAGTTTCTAGCTTGTATCTCAGTTCATTTTTGTTTTATTGTCTCAACGCATTGCCACTGGAGTCAGAATTTGCCTCGGATTTCTGTGCTTCCTCTTTTGATTCCTGCTATGGTCTGAATGTTAGTGCTCACCCATCCCCCAGTTCAAACATTGAATCCTAATCCCTAATGTGATAGTACCCCAATGTGTACTAGAAGGCAGGGCCTTTGGGTGGGGATTAGGTCATGAAGGAAGATCCCTCATGAATGGGATTAATGCCCTTATAAAAGAAACCCAAGAGAGCTATCTAGCCCTTCCACTATGTGAGTACACAGATAGAAGCCACCATCCATAGTGAAAGGGCCCTCACCAGGCACTTAATCTGCCAGTGCTGAGATCTTGGAATTCCAGCCTGCAGAACTGTGAGAAATAAATGTTCATTGTTTATGAGTTGCCAAGTTTCTGGTAATTTTGTTATAGTGGCTTAAACAGACTAAGACAATTCCTCATCAAGGACTTGCTTTAGATTCATCTCACATCTTCTCAATTTTCCTCACTGTGTAATGTATCCATTTAAAATGCCTGGGAGACCTAGAACTTAGTCAATCCGAGAAGGAGGGCATTAATGAGACTAGATGAAAGCCAAAGATTATTCCCACTTTGAGGCCACAGTGGCCTTATCAGAGCTGGAATTCCTTATTTCCTTTCTTAATAAGAGTATAGGGCTCTAGTAAAGAGGGTTGTTGGTTTAATGAACTGGTACTAGAGGATATTTGTCTCCAATAGTGCAAATACTCCATTAGCAGGGATGTAGTCTTTTGCCACTCACTGGTCAGTAGCAGGCATAGTCCTGATGTGCAGGTAACAGTGACAAAGCAGTCAGGATCTATACCCAGATGGTCTGGATGCCAATATTGGCTCCTTCTCAGCCCTGCTTAGTGATCTTGGACAGGTTACTCAAGCAATCATTTCCTCAGTTTTCTTATTTGCCAAATGGAAGATAACCCTGTTTTCCACTGAAAGTAATCCTGAGGACGAACTGAATTAGTGCACATGAAATAGAACATATATGTACCATATGTGTTAATTACAATTACTATTAAAGAGATACCTGATATTGTTAGTAGAATTAACTTGTTAGCCCAGCACCCCTTTCAGAGTTGGTGTAGAAAGGGTCATGGCAACCCAAAGGGTTTGTAGGCAGGGAATAGACCACCACCCCAGGTGCTGAAGCAAATGGTGGGAAGATGACACCAATGACAGTAAAATGTTGACAGAAAATAGTGAGCACCTGGTTGAACTTCATGATGAAGCTCTAAGAGGAGGCACCCACCTACCATGCTCATCTCAATGAGTGCATGCTTCAGTTTTACTACTGAGGAGCTACTGCTCTGATGTTTGGCTGCAAATGCTATCCAGACCCTGTAAAGCACGATATACAGGCAAGTCCTGACTATCTTCCAGTGGAAGTCAAAGGATGGATTTGGTAAGCAGAGTTCAAATCTTGGCCCAAACCCTCTTATCAGCTCCTGGAAAAGTATGACATTCCTCACTGGTGGGTAGACACTCTAGGGACACCCCATAGAGTGGCCTGTTTCACCGTCACCAAATAGCCTGGCAATAGCCCATTCCACACCCCTCCTGCCAGGGGAGTGTGAGCACTTTCGCTCTATGACATATTTTGTAGCCATTAAAAGGTTCGTGAAGAGTATGTAATAACAGGGGAACTTTATGTTATGTTATAGAGCTGAGTGAAAGAAAATATGAAGTTTTTTAAAAAAATAATATTATTCCTTCTTTGCTACCCACTCTAGGAAAATGTAAACTATTGCTCCTTCTCTATGTGCGTATTTTCATCGTCATACAGATAAGGGCATTTGAAGACACGCATTACCTTTTGAAAGAGGATAAAAGGATGTTTTTACAACTGCATTTTGAATTAGAAACGAGTTTCTCAAGGTAAGATGGAAACAATTACTCATTTTTCTATCTTAGGCCCTAATACAATACCTAAAACGTAACAATTATCCAATGAAAGTTCGCTGAAGGAATGAATAGATGAACGAAAATCTTTGCCACTGAGGTTTATTTTTTAAAAAAGAGCCAAGATATGGAATCAGTGAAAGTATCCATTAGCGAATGAATGGATACAGAAAAGCTGGCATATATATACGCAATGAAATACTATGCAGCCATAAAAAAGAAAAATCTGTCATTTGCAACAATATGGATGAACATGAAAGACATTATGTTAAATGAAATAAGCAAGCTCGGAAATGCAAATCTCACATGATCTCACTCATGTGGAATCTAAAAGAACAGATCTCATAGAAGTGAAGAGTAGAATGTATGTATTTTCATCATCATACAGATAAATGCATTTTAAGACACATATTACGCTTTGAAAGAGGATAAAAGGATGTTTTTACAATTGCATTTTGAAATACAAATGAGTTTAACTAATTCAGAATGGTAGTTACCAAAGGCTGGGGTGTCCAGAGGGGAGAGTGGCTGGGGGGAGATTGGTCAAAGGATACACAATTACAGTTATATAAGAAGAACAAATTTCAAGAGCTCTATTGCACATCAAGGTGATTACAGTTAATGATATATTGAATAGTGATTCTTTTCCCCCAGTATAGGTTTTTGCTTGCTTTGTCAAAGATCAGCTGGCTATATGAGGATGGTTTTAGATCTAGGTTCTCAGTCCTGTTCCAGTGGTCTATGTCTCTGTTCTTGTGCCAGTACCATGCTGTTTTGGTTACTATGGCCATGTAGTATAGGTTGAAGTCTGATAAAATGATGCCTTCCAATTTGTTCTTTTTCCATAAGATTGCTTTGGCTATATGGCATCTTCTCTGGTTCCATATGAAATGTAGAATTATTTTTTCTAGGTTTGAGAAAAATGATGTTGGTATTTTAATAGGAATTGCATTGAATCTGTAGATCACTTTGGGTAGTATAGACATTTTAACAATATTGCTTCTGCTGATCCATGAGTATGGTATGGTTTTTCATCTGTCTACATCCTGTGGCATTTCCTTCCTCAGTGTTTCATAGTTCTCCCTGTAGAGGTCTTTCATCTCCTTAGTTAAATGTATTTCTTGGTATTTTATTTTCTTTGTTGCCACTGTGAAAGGTATTCAGTCTTTGATTTGGTTCTCAGCTTGACTGTTCTTGGTGCTGGAAATGCTGGCAATAACAAAAATAAATAAGAAGACCTGATCAAATTAAAAAGCTTCTGCACAGCCAAGGAAATTATCATTAGAGATAATAGACAGCCTACAGAATGGGAGAAAATATTTTCATGCTATACATCCAACAAAGAGCTGATAAGTAGAATCTATGTAGAACTCAGGAAAATCAGCAAGAAAAATTCAAACAACCCCATTAAAAATGGGCAAATGACATGAACAGAAACTTTTCTAAAGAAGATAGACTAATGGCCAACAAACATATGAAAAAATGCCCACTATCTCTAATCATCAGGGAAATGCAAATCAAAACCACAATGAGATATCACTGGAGTTGCAGTGAGAATGGCTTTTATCAAAAAGTCCCAAAACAACAAATGTTGGGATGGATAGGGAGAGGTAGGAGTACTCATACACTGCTGGTGAGACTGCAAACTAGTACAACCTCCATGGAAAGAAGTATGGAGATACCTCAAAGACTAAAAGTAGAACTAGCATTTGATCTAGTAATCCCACTGCTATGTATTTACCAAAAGGAAAAAAAAGACATCTGCATTCAAATGTTAATAGCAGCTCAATTCATAATTGCAAAGATGTGGAAACAATCCAAGTGCCCATCTATACATGAGTGGATTAACAAAATGTGCTATATGTATGCCACGGAGTACTACTCAGCCATAAGAAATGGTGAACTAATACCTCTTGTATTATCCTGGATAAAGCTAGAACCCATTCTTCTAAGTGAAGTACCACAAGAATGGAAAAACAAGCACCACATGTACTCACCATTAAATTGGTACTAATCCATCAACCCTTATGTGCTCATATGGAAGTAACATTCATCGGGGATCAGGCAGGTGGGGGGGTGGAGGAGGGGATGGGAAAATTCACACCTAATGTGTGTGGTGCACGCTGTCTAGGGGATGTGCATGCTTGTAGCTCTAACTTGGGCAGTGCAAAGACAATATATGTAACCAAAATGTTTGTTCTGAAATAAAAAAAAAAGATATATTGTATTTTTGAAAAAGATAAAAATAGTAGATATTAAATACTCTTGCCACAAAAATGATAATTATGTATTTGTTAATTAGCTAGCTTTAATGATTCCTCAATGTCTATATACTTCAAAACATCACGATGTATATGATATAACCATGCAATGTTATCTGTCGACCTAAAAAATTTTAAAAATAAATTAGGGTACAATTTCATATTTTAGATATTTTGAACATCTTTCTTAGAGGAATGGAGATAACTCCTTTGGTTTCCTTCAGTCCTAAAGTGGTCAGTTAGTTTGTTTTCATAAGCCCACATAAATTAGACTAAGTAACATCTTTCTATCTGTGAGAAATGATATTACTTTTCAGAATCATGGGCCTCATTGTCATTACATCACCAATCTACACACATTAAGCTCTTTAAGCCTAACTTGGAAATTGATGTTTCCACTCCCCAGTCATTTCTGTTGCTTGTCTCACTCTTGATGAGGCTGTATTACTTCAGACATTGTTATCACATGTGGTCTCCCCAGAGCTTTGTAGAAAAAGGCTATTACTTTCCCCTCCTAGGATCAGATGTCTCTTTACATGCAGGCTTGAAAATCACTGCCTGTCTGGCTGCTGTATTATATTGTCTGTGCAGTTCTCATTTGTCCTCAGTTTTCAGTCATTTGTCTCCGTTGGTGATATTGATTTCTAGAGCAATTCTGCTCATTGATTTCAGAGTATTTTGTTGAGGTCTATTCTTGTTTGTTCTCCTCAGCATTTATGTAGAACTTCAGAAGTTAGCATTCACCTTCTTATATACATGCTTTAGGATAAGTCTTACAACATCTTTGAAGTAGTTCTTGGCATTTCATAAACACATGTAACAAGTCACAGAAAGGTAAAACAAACTTCTCGGAAATGAGTGAATTTTTGGTGCAAACACATTAGGAAAATGTGCCAGAGAAGCTGGGATGGAAATGGTGATTACAAAATTCCCTTTTGCTTCTTTGTGGGCCCTTGGAAAAGTCAATGGACACTCTTAAATCTGTTTGCAAATATGTAAAGATGGAAAAGGTAAAAAAAGAAAAAAAGGTTTTCTTTTTCTCTTATCTACCACATATATTACAGAATTTTTATAAGGATAAATTGAAATATTGGATATAAATAGTTCACAAAGCCTTCACAAAGGTAAGTTTATTTTGGCATAAATAAGCAATGATTATATCCAGTATAATTTAATTCAAATGCTGACAAGAAGAGTTAATGAAATAATCAGTAATACTGACTGCTTATATTGTTTTGTTTTTGTTTGTTTTGTTTTGTTTTTAGTTTTCCAATTGTTCTTGCATCAGAATCACCTGCATGTTCAGTAAAAATCAATGAGATTCACTGATTCAAATAATGCACTTCTTATCTGCATTCCACCTCCTAAAAATTAAAAACGTCTATGAAGATTTAAAAAACTAAGTCAGACATGCCTAGTTTGAATCTCAGCTCCACTAGCTATGTGCCCTTGGAAGAGTTACTCAATTTCCAATGTCAGTTCCCTCAACTAGACCGTGGGAGCAATGTCCCATCATCTGTTTGAGGATTACATGAGAATTCAGGCGAAGCGCTGAAAGCAGTACCTGGCACATATTTAGTCTCAATAAATATGTGCTATTAATAATTTGTCTTTCAGATACATTTGACTTTGACTATTCCTGTGCTTGTCCATCTATCACTGACAAGATGGCTACTGTTTTCTTTCCTTCCTCATGTGCCAACCTTGTATATTAGATGCTGCGGGTACAGAGATGGATGCAATTGATTTTGTTCACACACTAGCTACAACTTGAACTTGTTCATTGGTTCCCCTCACTGCACCTTGTACACAGTCCATACTCAATAGTTTTTTAATTAAATGAGTTAATGTGTCATAGTGCTTTGGGCTCAGCAGTGGAGATGATTATGTACACAATTTTACAAAGTGTACTGTAATTAGTGTTATAATTTAGGAGTCTACTATCTCGATTTAATTTCATTGTATCATACTATTCTGTTGTTGTTTAGTTGAATTTAATTTTATTTCCTTTTTCTTTATTTTCCCTATTGTGGCATCATTGTTATTGGTTCTTAGGCTTTTCCAACATTTGCAGTGTCTCCTAATTGCATATCACATAAAAATTCGTTAACTTGGTGTTTATTCCCTTTGCATGATGCTGAATAAAAACAATTTTATACAACAGTTACTAACATCCACTCTCATTCTGTGGCTGCCCTTCCTAGTCTGTTAAACACTGCAGTTTATCATTTGCCTTGATCTCTTGCCTTTGCAAAAGTTTGAATTCTCACCACTATAATTTTATTAAAGGCAATTTTGTAAGCATGTTTTCTAAGAATATATTATACTTAGGGAGAAAGTTATGAGATGTGCCTGTGTGTGTATGTGTGTGTGTGTGAAAGAGAGAGACAATGACAGAGACAGGGAGAGAGAAGGAAATTCAGTCAAGTAAATCTGAACTGACTGGAATGACTTGTGTTTAATACCAATCATGTGATAAAATGATCTCAAGGTAAACTATTTTCAAAAGCAGAATATACATTAGATTATGAATGAAGACCTTCAGTTTCACATAAAATAACATTAGCTAATGTTTTTTGAGTATTACAGATAGTCAGGTATTGCTCTAAGTGTTTTTATAAATTAAATAGACACTTTTATAAAATAATTCTAGAATTTTATTTTATTTATGGATGAAGAATCTGGGGTAGAGATAAGTTAAGTAACGAGTGCAAAGTCACAGAGCAGGTAAACACATGCAGAACTGAGATTCCAATCCCTACATATGGGCTCCTGGGCTTATATGCTCCTCTACTAGAATTTTTGGCTTTTATAATTTGTGTGCCTAGAGTCCATTCCTGCTGATTCTGTGAAGAGCACCCTAATTTAGCTCTGGGTGCCATCCTGGACCCACTGATAAAAGACTCAGTAAGCCTGTCCATCAAGTTTGCTGATCTCTCTTTACAAAGAGATGCATGCAAGACCCAAGAGCAATCACACTCTTTCTTTGCAACATATTTATTTTAATTGGAGGAACACAAAGATAAAAATGATTGGGGTTTATTCACCCTGAAGGCAGCAGCCTCGCCTGACTCTTCATTAGTTTCTGTTTTTTAAGTCTCTGGAGCATCTCTGGATTTTGTACTTCCGAAGACTCTTTTTTATCATTTCCTTCAATTCTCTGAGGTTCTGGAGTCAGCTCATGGATTATGATCATACGAGTTATACACTGCCAACTGCAGAAGGTACCAATCTTAAGCAAAGGCAGCCTTGACCCTCACATCTTGTCAGCGCATTCCTTTAGTCAAAATTCATCATTGTTAATATCTATTGCCTGCAGTTAAAGAACCCTAATCAATCTTACAGGACATAGAAGCTGTTAGGAACTGAAGTGTATTCCTGCAAAGTAGAAATCCTTAACCCCCAATGTGATTGCATTTGCATGCAGGGCCGTAATTAAGGTTAAATGAAGTCATGAGGTTGGGACTCTAATCCAATAGGACTGGTGTCCTTATAAGAAGAGGAAGAGACACTATGGTCCTCTCTCTCTCTCTGCAAACACACAGAGGAAAGGCCATATGAGGACAGAACAAGAAGGCGGTTTTATAAAGCCAGGAAAAGAGGCCTCAACAGAAACCAATCCTGATAGCACCTTGACATTGGAATTGTAGCCTCCATAATTGTGAGAAAGTAAATTTATGTTGCTGAAGCCACCTAGTATATAGTATTTTGTTATGGCAATTCAAGCAACCCTAAACTATCGATACCATGAAGTGAGGTGCTACTATTAACAAATACCTAAAAATGTAGAAGTGGCTTTGGAACTAGGTGATGGCTGGAGGCTGGAAAAGCTTTTGAGATGCATGCTAGAAAAAGCCTAGAGTGTCTTGAAGGGACTTGTGGTAGAAATAGGAATGTTAAGGGTGATTCTGGTGAGGTCTCAGATCGAAATGAAGAACATGGTATTAAAAACTGGAGGAAAGGCAATCCTTCTCATAAGATGGCAAAGAACATGGATGAACTATGTTCTAGTATTTCGGGGAATGTAGAACTTGTGTTCTAGTAGTGTTGATGATGTGGTCTGACTTCTTAGTGCTTATGGTAAAATACAAAAGGAGAGAGCTAAATTGAAGGAATTGTTAAGCAAAAAGTAACACAAACTCGAAGATTTAGAAAATTCTCAGCCAATCCGTATTGCAAAAAAAATGAGAAAATGTGTTTTGGAGAGGACACCAAAGGTGTTGCTGGACAGTCACTCCATAAGGAGATTACCCATGGAGTTAATCAGCTATCTAAGCAGAAGCCAGAAGTAGAGATGGGATTATGCCAGGTGTGACACTGCTAATTTGAACCAAAGGGAAAAGAAAAGGGATGAAATAAAGATTTTCAAATTTCTGGGTTTCTACAGGAAAGGACAATAGAGCTATTGGGCCCCAAACATTTATTATCTTTATCAGGTCCCATTTATTTATTTTTGTTGTTGCTGTGATTGCTTTTGGAGTCTTCATAAAATTCTTTGCCTACGCCAATGTCTATAAGAGTTTTTCAGCATTTTCTTCTAGAATTCTTATGGCACAGCCATGGAAACAATCATTATAGTGAATAGACAACCTACAGAATGGGGGAAAATATTTGCATGCTATACATCTGATAAAGAGCTGATAACTAGGATCTATATAGAACTCAGAAAAATCAGCAAGAAAAAATCAAACAACCCCATTAAAAAAATGGACAAAGGACATGAACAGAAATTTTTCAAAAGAAGATAGACTAATGGCCAACAAACATGTGAAAAAATGCTCAATATCTCTAATCGTCAGAGAAATGCAAATCAAAACCACAATGAGATACCACTTAACTCCAGTGAGAATGGCTTTTATCAAAAAGTCCCCAAACAATAAATGTTGGCATGGATGAGGAGAGATAGGAACACTCACACTGCTGGTGGGACTGCAAACTAGTACAACCTCTATGGATAGTAATATGGAGATACCTCAAAGAACTATAAGTAGAACTAGCATTTGATCCAGTAATCCCACTACTAGATATTTACCCAAAGGAAAAAAATACATCTGCACTAGAATGTTTATAGCAGCACAATTCACAATTGCAAACATGTGGAAACAACCCAAATGCCCATCAATACACAAGTGGATTAATAAAATGTGGTATATGTATACCATGGAGTACTACTCAGCCATAAAAAATGGTGAATCTCTTGTAGTATCCTGGATAGAGCTGAAACCCATTCTTCTAAGTGAAGTATCACAAGAATGGAAAAACAAACACCACATGTGTTTACCATAAAATTTGTACTAATTGATCGACACTAAGGTGCACATATGGAAATAACATTCATCGGGGATCAGGCAGGTGAGGGGGGGTGGAGGGGATGGGTAAAGTCACAACTAATGGGTGCAGTGCGCACTGTCTGGGGGATGGGCATGCTTGTTGCTTTGACTCATGTGGTGCAAAGGCAATTTATGTGACCAAAGCGTTTCTACCCCCCCGTAATATTCTGAAATAATAATAATAATAACATTCCTTATCCTTCAAGGAAAGAATGAGCCCTAAGGCAATCCAGGGATCACTGGAGCTGCCACTCTCACCACAGGCCAAGAGGGCAAGGCGGTTTCCTTCTATTTCATGGGGTGGGACTCCTTTATTGGTTTTAGCTTGCCAGGATATACCTGCCCAGGGCCTCAGGCACACTGACCCAGAACTGAGGGGCATGACCATGACTGCGGGCGCCAGGAGTGATACTGCCATCCCAAGGGCCTGAAGGGAAGAGTGTCAAGACAAAACAGGTTATTCTTGAAATTTAAGATCTAATGGGATTTGCTCTTCTAGATCTTGGACTTGCTTGGGACCTGTTACCACTTTCTTTTTTCTGATTTCTTCCCTTTGAAATGAGAATGTTTATCCTAAGCCTATCCTACTATTGTATTTTAGACGCACATAATTTTTGTAGTTTCACAGGTTCACAGCTAAAAAAGAATTTTGTCTCAGGATGAATCATACCTAAAATCTCACCCACACCTGATTTAGATGATATTTAGATGAGATTTTGGACTTGAAATTGATGCTTGAATTAGTTGAGACTTTTGCGACTGTTGGGATGGGGTGGATATATTTTTTATTTGAGAAGGATGTAAATTAAGGCAGGTAGAGAAAAGAATGTTATGGACTGAATTGTGCCCCTCACAATTTATATATGGAAGCCCTCACCCCCAATGTGACTATATTTGGAGAAAGGGATTTAGGAAGGTAATAAAGGTTAAATGAGGACATGAGGCTATTTCCTTAATCCTATAGGACTGGTGTTCTTACAAGAAGAGACACCTGAGACCTCTCTCTCTCTCTCTTGCACTCTCTTTCCCTCTCTCTCTCTTCCTATCTATTCACATACACAGGAAAGGCCATATGAGGACACAGTGATAAGTTGGTTGTACACAGCCAGGAGAAGATTCACCAGAAACCAATAGTAATATTGCCTTAATCTTGGACTTCCAGCCTCCAGAACTGTGAGAAAATGAATTTCTCTTGTTTAAGCCATCCATTCTGTGGTGTTTAGTTATGGCAGCCCTAGCAAACTAATACAATGGCTTTGAGCTCTTTCAGGCTTTGGGGTGATACAGCAGTGTCCCCTGCTCTGGCTGTCCAGAGGATAATATCTAACATGTAAGGCTATTTTGATTTTTCCTCCTTAGAGTCCCTCATTGTGTGTTAAGTGGCGTGCTAAGCAACAAGGAATCAGTGGCGAACAAGGTGGGCCCAATTCCTTCCCTCATAGACATGGTTTAAAGTATATAATGTTCACTTCATGCCAAGCTCCTTTCCTTCCTTAAGATATATGCTAAAATGTTAACTTACCATAGGTCTTCCCTGGCCACCTACCCAAAGAAAACATACCCTAACCATGGGCTCTGCCGATCCTGCATTGGCATTTGCCTTCTATAACATAGCCCACCTGATGTATTATGTATTCATTTTCTAATCTGCTTGTTTTCTGTTTCTCTACTAGAATGTAATCTCCATGAGTCTATGGTCCTGGTTTTTCCAATGCTGTGTCTTTTTCAGTTAGTGCCAGGCATCTGAAGACATTCAACATATTTTTACTAATTTGAATTAATTAGAGAATGAATGAATAAAATACATAGCAAAGTGACACTCTTAATTAAATCAACTCTTAAACTTCTCTGTGTGCTTTCCCATCATATGAATCACTTCTCTCTTCCTTGGTGTGTTTCTTTTCAGCACCAATTTTCTCCTCTGCTTTTTAATTGTCCCTAGCTCTGTCTCTTTGTTTCTCTTATCTCTAAATCTGCCTCATCTGCTCACTCTCTCTCTCATCTTCCCCTTTTTTAGTTACTGTTTTCATAACTTATCATAAGATAAATTATATAATATGTTTTGAATTACATAGGTGGCATATGCATTCTTGTTAATTACAAAGCTGAGGAAATTATTTAGTTAAAATTCTATTTGAAAGAAAAGGATAAGCAAAGTTTATATTTGATCTCCATCCTAGTTGACTAGTGATTCATGAATTAAAAATATTTTTCAGTCCTATAACAACCCTAGTGCTTCATTCCAAAGCCACGGACATTCCCACTTATATGGATTTTTTAAAAAAAATTAGGTTTAATTGCCAATATTAAAAATTTGTTTAATGCCATACTTTAAAAACCCTAAAAACCTAGATTTTTGGTTTTTCTTGAGAAATCATATTCTAAAGAGGCTCCTGTTGCTGGCTAATTAGTACCTCACCTGTGTGCCTTAGAGATTTTCCCTTCCCCTCACCCACCACTCCTTATCTGATTCTCTGCATCTGGATGTGTTTGTCCATTGGCATCTCATGGTTGACGCCTGGAGATATTTAGATATTTAACATCATAACCGCGATATGCACAAAGGAATATTTCCTATAGGAGATTTTATATACATATATACACACACACACACATATATATAATGTCTACTTAAATAAAGCTACTGTATTCAGTTAAACTTGTCTGGAATATCTTAATGGGGTAAGAGGGACTTTAAATGGGGATCAATTTGGACAAGTATTATAGTTAATTCCTTGTTCATCAAGTTTATGGTCTTATTTGTGATTTGCTTGCCTTCTATCCTGCCTACAGCAAAGATCAAAGTCAAAGAATCAATCAAAGACATCAATGCTTCTTTAAGATATGGACCCAGTGTTATCAATCCTCATAAAGGATTCTCATCAAAAATCTTAATCTTACAGCTAATTCTGCTCTTCCTTTCCACCCAAGTTCTAAGAGCTAGGATCTTGCATTGTTTCTGTTGCCAAGACCACAGCTTGCAGCTCCATTTAAGTAACAAGCCCTTCTCTTCCTGGCCTTCTGCTTTTGTAATAGTTCCAGGATTGGTGTCCCACCTGCTCTTACCAATTATTGTCGGGACCACATTCTTGCCTTTGAATTCATATACATATAGTTTGTATACTCTACCTTGATGGGAATTTAGGAATCCTTAGTTCTCTATGTTTTTTGCAATTTGAGAAATGGATGCATAGTGCCAAATGAAAGCAAAGCACAGCATCAGTACCATTTTTAGCAAAATTGAATTGGAGACTGTGGCTATAGTTTTATTGAAAAAGAGGTTTTTTTCCCATTTCCTAAAGCTAGATCTTGAGACATTTGTCTAGAAAGTTGGCATACAGGGATGACTTTTATACTTGGAGATGCCACATAACTTCATCAGAAATATAATTCCTAAAGGATGGATAATTACGGAGAGAAACAAAGGATAGGAGACAGCCAGGTAGGCCTTCAGGTGAACTTCTAGAAGGTCTGGTTTGCTACCTGGGTCAGAAAGTTAAAAGTCTTCCTTAGTGATTAGAGTAACAGAAGAAAGATAAGAACAGGCCCACTTTTTTTTTTTTTTTTTTTTTAGGCTGTGATACCACTCAGGGTTAATGTGATAGCATATACCAGGCTTTCCCCATGCCAAATTAGCATGGCATTCCTCTTTATAAATGGATGAGCAAGGGGAAAGTTGTTAGAAAGGAGGCAGGAATGTTTAATACTGCCCTCTTTTGAGGTAGAGTGATCATCCAAAATTAGTAATATAAAGATAGGAGAATGTTCCGTCTGACATCCAGAACAATCTTTGGTGTCAGCATACTTACAGTGTTTGTTTTACAGATGAGGAAACTGAGACTTATAGATGTTAAGTAAGTTGCAGGAGGGCATGTGCCTATTAAGTGGAGAATCAGAACTTGAACTCGGCCTCTAATGCTTGTTGATAGACTACCTTGAACAGAAACACCTGCCTGCCTGGCATTCCATCTACACCACCCAGATTCCTACCTCATTCTAGTTTGTGGTTCTATTCTACAAGATAGAACCTATAGTCTCTTCCCTATCTTTCAGTATATACACGCTTATAAGTAAACCCCAATTCTGGCTATTACAATGAGGTAATCTGCTATGGATATAGTATGGGGCATTAATCAAAAAAATGAGAATGAGATAAATGTTTTTGTTTAACTTTGTAGATTCCAGAATGAGAATACTGTTCTATTCTTTTCTTAAAGTCTTTATATGTTTATTTTGGGGAGTAGCACCACACAGAAAATGTGGACTGTACTTTCTTAACCAGAGAAGCAGAGGTCCTGGTACAGAGAAATTAATTTATTTGTTCATTCAGAGCAAAGATACATTTGTAGACAATAAAAGATTTAATTTATTTCACCACTTGTGAAAAAACCCCGCTTATAATCTGTAAGCAGAACTTCCCTGTGGCTTTTAGGAAGATCTGTGATAGATTTACTTGATAAGGAATAGTGTAGTGAGATTAAATTTGGAAGAAAAATTTTAAAGCTAGAATGTAAATCTCCTGAGTGATTTTTGTCCACCCTATTCACAGCTGTAATCCCAGCATTTAGAACATTCTAGACACAATAAATATGTGTTGAATGAATGAGTAAAATTTTGTAAGAATAGTAAGTCATAGGGAGTTGGGGCATAAGCAGCTCACTAGAGTCTAGAGATGAATAGTCAGTACTATGATAGGATGTTGCTGTTCAGAATTCATTTCATTTCGTGGTATAATTCAGCTAGTCCTGCGCACAGCTCTGAATTAGCTAAGGTTTGCATTTGGCCCCCTTGAGCAGTTGAGCCCCTTGGACACACCCCCTTTTCACTCACTTTATGTGTCCACTTCCTTATGGTCTTTCCATTCATTTTCACTTTATGGTTCCTAAATATAAAATATGCTTTGAGGGAAACATCTCTAATTAATATCAAGTGATCCATACCCACCCTGATTTTTTAAATTTTTGATAAGGATGGACATATAAACTCAATAAAAAGAAAAAAAAAAGAGAAAGAAAAATAAGTCTCCCTGGTTGAATTTCATGTGAGTGACATCAAGTATGAAATTTACCGATGGCACCACCAGATAGTTCTGGCTCCTCTGTCGTTGCAGTACAAGCAGAACCTGTTCAGTCTGCATATTTGACCAGCTGTGGAACTGAGTTGCAATCACTCAAACACGTTTATTAATATTACTCTAAAATGTTTAGTGCTATTTAGGGTGTCTTTCTGGGTAATAAGAGCTACTCAACTCAATATGATTGTGTTTTGGACTAAAGGAATATTTATTAAATGCAACTGCTTCAGTTACAGGTTTCATTAAGGTTTGAGGGAGAACCTTGAGAAAGAAGAGAATAAAGAGTCATCAGGATGTAAAATTTCTTCACTTTATAATATTATAAATTTCTCTAACAAGATGGACAGATTCATCACATGGGAGTAGTAGCATAGGCATTCATACAAAGACTCAAGCCACAGAACAGAGGGAATATAAATTGATTATGTATCTAATTTAACACATGTGCTCATGAATCTAACTCCTTCAGAGATTTATAAACACTAGTGCATAACCTAGGGAAAGAGGAGTCATTGTTTAAATGTCAGCCTTGTATTCACTCATGGAGGGAAGGAAACTAAAAGTTTATGAAGGAAAAATAAAAATGGTAATACATCCCTTAATGTTATTTGATTTACCCTAATATCAGGCTGTGCAATTTCCAAATTGCCAAATGAAGACAATGAAAACAATGTGAATATTCCCTCTGGGAACTGTCATTTTATGTGTGAGACTTTAATTCTTTTAAGTCAATAGCCAGTGAAACTGGCATTCTTGTGTACTATGATACAAATTATAGCAGCAGGCATCTAGGAGGTGCTCAATAAATACTAACTCATGACAAGAATCAACAACTTTTCCCCACCCCTCTCTATTTTCTCTATTTGATTTAATATTTGAACATCAACTCTACTACCACTGGTAATAAGTATATAAATTCATTAATTAATGATATAAGTCCCTTTAAAAGTTTTCACTACTTTTATATTTTCAGATTTTATGATTGAATGAAGATTATGTTGAAATATCCTGCATCAGGAGCATGGACCAGCAGTGGGTCTTTTTTATTATTGAATTGTATTTTTTAATTATTGTTTATTTGGGGAGAGGAATGAAAGAAAATAGTTTGTTTAGGACTAACGTTGTTCTATTAAGCAGTTACTTAAAGTGCTCTATTCATCACTAAGGCCCATGCGTTAGGCTGGAGACTGAATGGAGAATTCTATACTAGCCTTCTCCTGTCTCTAAGTTAGATGTAGCTCTGGTGCAGAAACATAATCCTGACGTTTATCTCAGTATATGCCAGATTGAGGCCTTAAGGATGCACCCTGTCCTGTGTTGGTGAGATCCGGAGGTAGGAGCCATCATCTCCACACTCTGACTCCTCCGGAAAGAACTCCTTGCATTGGCTCTTGGACTTGTTTTCATAACCTTTTACGGTGATGAATTCCTAGACTCCGTTCAGTTATCTCAAGCAGGTGGACATTAATATCACTTGATGGGAGAATGAACAAAGCAAAAATGACAAGAAATACAAATTAAGGGAATTAGAAACTTTCTCATTCACATAAGAACTACCAATGGAAATGAAGGTGGTGGTGTTTAGTGGAGAATGATGCCAGATTAGGAGTAAGACCACTTTGGTTGGGATTCTGCCTCTGTCACCAATTAGCACTGGGTCAGGCAAGTTAGTCCATCCTCTTTAAGCCTCACTTCCCCTATAATGACTCCCACTTCAAAAGTCTGAGTTGTAAACTTCAAGTGAGATAATATATGTAAAGCCCTAATACATGCTGAAAGCTCATATTAATATTGTAATGTTTTGTTGTTTTCCATGAAGACCAGCTTAACCACTGCCAGCTTAGTAAATTCTCACCTATCTAGGTATAATTTTTGCCACTTTCTAATAAATATGTCTTTTAATTACCAAAAGATATTGAAAGTTTTTAATCTTACAAGTAGCCCAAAATGTGATTTTCATTATGTTTAATGACATTATACTATGCACAAAATCCATCTAATGTTTGTGGGTGCTTCTAGTTGTTACATAAAACCTGAACAAAGGAGAAATGTGAATAATGCTGCAGTTCCCTTTCATCTTCTTCCCCCTCAGAGACTTTTAGAGTCTTCAAAATAATTTTTTTGGCAAGTCAGAGTACAGTCTGCGGTTTTTCATTTTCCTGAAGAAATGACTAAGTTCTATGTTTTTAATTGTTCTTTAAGACCTTAGCTTCTCTCTTGAGAGAATGAAAGACAAGTACAGCATGTGAGCCATGCTTTTCTCATTCAAAAACACAGTGCAGGGAGAAAGGAAATGGCCTTGGGTATTTTTCACAGGCTCAGCACCTCTGACTCTCTGGAAAGGCAGTGTACTTCTAGAAGCCTTCTAACATGGCCTGTTAGCAAGATCTGGGAGAATGGCACTTTTCTTGGGCTGTATTTAATTTTACAAAGAATGGAAAAGGTATCAGCTTTTCAAAATGCAGCAGAGGCATTGTGTCTGTTCCTTGTCTAAAGTTTGATTTAGTTGGTGGGAAAAAAAAAGAAAAGAAAAGAAAAAGAAAAGCAAACTTATTTTGGGGGTGTGATGTCTTCTTTCCATTTGTTAAGATCACTGAGAACTCTAATTATCCTCACACAAAATCTAATGCTTTGTACCTATCCCATTGTCTTCTTGCTGCTGTTTCACCAATCCTTGCCCTCACTTAGAGAATACATTTGAAAAAATCCTTACTTTTTCACTTCCCCATTTTTTTCTCATGCTATTCACCCCTTTTGGAATCCCCTCTCTATTTCTCTCCACGTATTGTTTTTCAAAGATCTAAATTTTTCCCAAACCTACCCTAATCAGTATAAACCCAAACAAGCTCTTCTTTGTCTGTAAATTGATACTTGATTTACTTGCACCTCTCATTTGGCAGTTAATAATGTACAGCCTTAAGGGACAGCTCTGAGATTGTTTTCTGCAGTGATATTCAATTTACCATACAGTGACACCTGGTCTTTCAATCCAGTTTGTAAGTTTCAGAATGCCATTCTGCTTTATACAAATAAGTTTCTCCCGTTTGTTGTTTTTGAAATGAATGTTTATTACTTAATTTAGTTTGAGATTTGTTTTTATTAATTTCATTTTTATTTTCTAATCATCAAAGAGTCAAGAAGAATAAGAAATATACTCTGATTTGCTGCTTAATTGCCTTGTAAAATGTCCATATAAAAGTTGATGTCCCCTGAAATCCTGACACCCTTGGGAAGTGGTCAAGTCACTTTTGCTTCATCTTTAGTCTTGCATTGACTCATGTGCTCAAAGCACATGTCTGTGTCTCTTTTCCATAAAGATATTATGTTTATCCTAAAACTATTAATTAAGGAAGTGTTAGAGAATCAGAAGAAATCATGAATGTCAAGTTAATTAACTAATAGGGGTTTGGGATAATAAAAACATAATTGGGGCTGTAGGCTTTCAATCAATATAATTAATTCATTGGTTTGAAAGAGAGTGGTTCATATTAATGTATCTCAAAATAGTTCTTGCTGAAAGCATTTTCATTGGCTATATAGATAAGGCTTATAACACTTTGAGCAAGGAGATATAATTAGAACATTGAGCCCTATAATTATAAAGTAGACAAATATCTGGAGCCTACCAGTCGACCCATCTGTTCAAACCAGCATGGAAGGAGTCAGGATGTAAGGTCAGGACCTGGCAGTGCTCCAGGTGAGATTGATTGCCTTTCTTGCTTCAACACCAGAAGTGAGTACTGCACGGCCCAAGCAAGCCCCTCTCTCCACCGTCCCCTTCCCCTGACAAAAGAACACTCTGATATCCTAACCATCACTAACTGCCTTGAGCCAAAACGTGTAATCCCATGCCCGTAATGCCTGTTTACATCAGTATTCAAGATGTGCAGAACTCCCAGGCCGTCTTGCCGCTCAGAGGGATTCTCCTCCCAATGTATCTCAATGGGCAGTGAGGCCATAGTTCACCACCATCCTTCCCACCCCTTCTCTCTATAGTATTTGTTCATAGCACTTATCACCAGCTGACATAGCATGTTTTACTAATTATTTGTCTCCCCTGACTCGATTATATGCTCTGTGAGGTCAAGTTTATGTGTGCATGAGTGTATGAATGTCTGTTTCTGTATCTCTAGTGTTTAGAATAGTGTCAGCACAGAGTAGGCAGTGAATGGACACTTGTTGAATGAATGCATGAATGCATTTAGGAAAGTCTTCCTAGTGAGTCCGTATGCAAAGGGGGCAGGGTTCTGCAGAGGCAGGCCTTGCTAGTGGTTCCTAAAGCCGTTCTCTTCAGCCTCAGGTGCTTATTTGGCTACCACTTGGCTATTTTTTTTAATATGTGGGAATGTTTCAAAAAGCCATTTTGAAATGTTTAAACTACAAGGGTTCTATGCAAAGGGATAATCCAAAAGGAGAACACACTTTAATGCCCATAGATGATGACCGAAATAACAAGTCATCCATTCATTCATCTGTTTATCCAATCATTCGTCTATTTAACAAATTTTTGCTGGCTACATATTGAGAGCTGGAAAATGTGTTATATGTTGGGTTATAATGGTAAGCAAACTCACCAGTCCTTCTTCTCATGGAGAATTTACAGTGGGGTGGAAATGATCCAAATTTCCAATATCAATGCAATGACTGTAGATTAGGTTGGATAAGGTTACTTGTATTGCATTTTATATACTGGTGACAAAAGAATCATGTATTATCATATCATTATCCTTGTCTCTCTCTCTAACCACCCTACCTTACCTCCACCCTAGACCTTTTCTCTTCATTATATTTCTATGCTTGGAATACCCTATTTTCCCTCAATTTACTTACTAAATGAGATTCTTTTTCTCCTTTTGAGTAATGGACCACTGTCTGCATATATCTATTAATATCATAAATTTTACCGCATTGTTTTGTAATTATTTGCTTATTTGTTAGTCTTCTCCATTTTAGTACAATATATTCAAAATAAAGTATGTTTCTAATTAATTATTGAATCTCTGAATTCAACAATCACTGAAAACAGTCTCATGCATGGAACGATGTGGATATGTGAACTACTGCATGAATAAATGAATGAATAAATGAATTATATAATTTTAGTACTCACTGAATGATGGACAAAACTTGACATTAGATATGGTCATTCTTTAAGAATTTTAATCACATGCAGTAAATATACATTTAGTCTATTACATTAACTTTTATCTTCCTAGTTTTCTTGTAATTTCTGTGTTTATTTATACATGAGAAATTTGAGCTTCTTTGCCTCAAAGCTTGATGCCTCTAATTTGTGATAGTGAGAGAGAATATCTGCACTGAATATCTGAAGCGCTGCAATATAACCTCTTAATAGATTTTAAATTTCTATTTCTGCATGTTAACTCCATTTTCATACAGCCCATTAGGATTTGCATTAGAAATAATGTTATAGAGATAGTGTTGTTATAATTATGATGGGTCCTCTTTAGGTTTACCAAATTATTTTTGCTGGTATTTTTATTTTATTTGGCTTAGGATACAGTCAATCACATAATTTAACAAATGTTTACTGAAGGTTTAATATACAACTGTCACTGTGCAGGGGCCATAGTGAGAAAATAAACCAGGCAGACAAATTTCATGAGAGAAAATACCTATTTCAGAAATTTCCTATTTAATATCCCATAGCTGTCTTAATGTCCTGATGTCATAATCTTCACTATCTTCTTTTCCCTGGAAAACTGCCTTTCAGCAGGTGAGTTGACCATCACCATTCACATTGGCCAACATGTCTTTATATAGTATGTAATGTAGTTAGCTCTGAATAATTATAAAAATCCACATTATTGCTTTCCTTTAACTTATCAGCTCATCATGTTTACAATCTTTTCAATGGAAAATATCAAACATGAAAAATAGAAAGAATAGATAGAATATGCGTGGTGAATTTTCAAGAACCAATAACTCTGCTTCAATAATTATCAACTCTGAGTCAATCTTGTTTGATCTGGGGCTCCATTAATTTATCTTCCTTCTCACCTATACCATACATATTATTTTGAAGTAAACATATAAATGATCATTAAATATTTGCATATATATTAATATCTAAGATATTTGAAGTAAACATATGAATTCATCCTTAAATATTTGTGTGTCTATATCTAAAATACAAGTACTGAATTTCTATTTTGACAAATTGCAAAACAAATGTCATGTTAAAATTTTAACAATAATTCAAAAAATTTCAAATATTCATATTTTCAGTTTCTGCATAAATGTCATTATTTTTCTTTTTGATTAAAATAGGATACAAATAAGTTACACATATTGAAATTTGTTTATATAACCCTTTATTTTATTTTACATTATAGGTCCATTCTCCTGTAATTTTTCCATTTACAATATATTGTTAAAGAAACCTTACTATTTGTTCTGTAGAGTGTTTGAAAGTCTGGATTTTGCTAATTGCATTACTATCGTATCATTGCATGTTCTTCTATTCTATGTATTTCTTATAAATTGGTGGTTAGCTCTAAAGCAGTAATAGGATTTAGATTCAACAGCGTTCCCCCCAAATTTTCAGAACTGGTGGTTTGATCTTCTATCATGTCACAAATAATGTTCGCTTATCTTTATTTTTGCGAAGTCAGTAACTGTTGAGGCTTAGTTTCTAAATCAATTAATATATTAGTAGCTATAAATATAATATTCTAAAACCACCTTTGCTTATTTTTTACCTGAAATATTTACATAAAAATAATATTTTATGCCTTTGCTATCTTTACCAAGTGATACACTTAGCATAGGGAAGTCAGCATAAATGCTTAATTCCTTTGCTTTATTTTCCAGTTTTCAAAATTAACGAGTTAGTTCCTTAACATCTGCCAACAATGACTTTTTAAGAAGTTTTTCATAATATTATGACAAGCTAATATGTTTAAACATATTTGATATTTCAATGCATTGGAATGATTATTATCATTATTACTCAAAGTGTCCCAACTTTGGCCAATGGGAAATGCTTCGAATTGTCTGAGTACATTAGATGAAACCCTACCAGACTGTTATATGTCTTACTATTTAGTATAACAAGTGCATCTAGTGTACTTTATACCTCAACCATGTAATTGAACACTACTACAAAGAATGCTTTTTTATTTAAGTGGGAAATGATATTTAAAAAACCTAATCTACACATTAAAGGTATTCATTGCTATTAGCTCTTAACTATTTCCAGGACTCTTCAGTGCATAGAGGAAGGAAAATTGAATGCTTGTTTCCTTAAAATGCGAAAGAATAAATTTTTATACTTTCAATTAAAATGTAGGCTACAGAGCTTTTACTTGATGTCCTAGTCCATTCATGCCGCTAAATACCTTGGATTGGGAAATTTATTGTTCACAGTTTTGGAGACTGGAAAGTTCAAGATCGAGGTGTTAGCAGAGTCTGTGTCTGGTGAGAGTCCATTCCTATTCCTCAAAATGGAGGCTTTTTACTATTGTCTCACAAGGTGGAAGAGCTAGCCCTTTAGGAGTTGATTAGGTCATGAGGGTGCCAGCAGTTTCAGTGTCTAGTGAGCACTTGCTCTCTGTTTCAAAGATGGTGCCTCCTAGTTGTGTCCTCACATGGTAGAAGGGGCAAACACTAACAAGCTCTCTTAAGCCTTTTCTAAAAGGGCACCAATTCCATTCATGAGGGCTCCAGTCTCATGACCTAATCACCTCTGAAAAGTTCCACATCTTAATCACATTGGGGATTAACTTTCAACATATGAATTGTGGGGTGACAAACTTTCAAATCATAGCACTAATTTGTTCTATTTAATTTGCTCTGTTTCCTCTTTTTCCCACAACAAGAATCCTGGAAACCAGTCTGGGAATGATGAAATTTGAAAATTGCATGCTCACTTACTTTATCCCCTACTGTATACAATGTATGTATCCCCTGGAGATAATCATTGGAACATATGTTGGGGTTTATCCTCTCATTTTTAATATTAGCATATATGTTCACATATATGAAACATATATGCCTATAATATTGATATATGTATATTTGCATATACATACATGTGTATATTTATTAATACTTTTTTCATTTCTTAGATAAATATTGTATAAGTAATATTTCCTTAAGTTTTCTACTTTATTTACTATTTCTATAATTATTTTTCTTTATTTACTATTCTATAATTATTTTTCTATTTTTATTATGTGTCTTTGTTTCAATTGTTACTTTTATGGTAGTATTCTTCTAATACTCAGTTTCTTCTTTTTTTGGTTATTATCTATTGGTTCACTTTGATGATCAATATTAAATTTAACTAGTAACTTGGTTTTTTCCCATCTCCTATCTCTCCTTATAATCTGGTATCATTTTAGGTGTGGTCCTTTGGTTTTTGGCTTTTTTCTTTTAGTTGCTTTTTTTTTTTTTTTTTTTTTTTTTTTTTTTTTTTTTTTTTTTTTTTTTTTTTTTTTTTTTTTTTTTTTTTTTTTTTTTTTTTTTTTTTTTTTTTTTTTTTTTTTTTTTTTTTTTTTTTTTTTTTTTTTTTTTTTTTTTTTTTTTTTTTTTTTTTTTTTTTTTTTTGAGATTCAGATAGATTAAAGAACCATGCAGCTTCTGCCTCTGTCTTTCCAGTTAATACACTAATATATAACTTACATTATCTCTATTGAAGGAACTTATTGGAAATTTGTTGTTCAGGAGGAAAATAAATCAAATTCTTTATTTTCTCTCTTTCAGTATTTTGAACTCAAAGGAAAGTAATTTATAAATATGTTATATTTGAATAGAAAGTAAAGTAGCTTGTAGATTCTCGATGGTCAGAAAGTAAATGTTCATCAGATTTGAACCTTAACATTATGCATTTCTAGGTAACTATCGTTCTCTTAAATGTTAAAATGCTATGAAGTTTTACAATTCTGTGTATGTCACATGTATTCCAGGTTATTTTGTCTTTATTTCTTTATTTTAAAAAGTTAATCTCATAATTAACAAAAGGCAATTATAAAGTACTTT
>RJWJ010018863.1:0-31032 GCA_004363605.1 Indri indri
TTTTTTTCATTTCCTGCTTTATTCCAAGATCCCACAAGAGAAATACAGATAAAAAATTGAAAAAGGCTTGGCATATGTATGATTCAAGCCATATGAAAATTAGATATGAGATGAGAAAATGACCAAGGACTATACCAAACCTTCCCTCTTCATCCTGAATAGGCACGAATTGGCTACCTATCCATTTGAAACAGGAGACAAGGGGGATGATGCATCCAACAGCTCAGACCTGGCCTAAGCAGGCACACAAAACTAGGTAAATTCTAGCAGGTCCCATAGGGCCACTGCTTGGCCAAACCTCGGGAAGGGAACAACGAAGTCATAGTACTGGTTCTTACAGACTAATTAAACCGGAGAACTCTCATCATTCTTCCCTTTGAAAGGGGCCAATCAATGCCTGCTACTTTTTTCCTTCTACTTCTGGAAATTAAGAGGTATAATAGGGGCCTTGAGCATCTTCTAATCCTGCATTGCTAAAAAGGCCTGGTGTAGGTACATGGAGGTGAAACACGGTTTCAGTCTTTTGTTCGTCAGACCTCCTAAGGTCCCTTAAATCAGCATGAAAGCCATGAAGGCACAGATTTCCCCTCTGTCCTGTCAGTAAAACACAAGACACCTTCCGTCAATATCTTCCATAGGAGGAAGGGGCGGGAGGTGACAGGTCTGTAGACATCAGGTTCTTCTCATGAAAGCAGATATGCAAATGCCAACATGTCAAGATCGGCCCTCAAAAACTTTCTTTGCTAAATCCACTATGAAAAGCTACAAACTTGTACCCATTTTTAGTACCAAACATTTCATTTACCAGATGAAGCTGCATCACAGCTCATAATCACGGGTCAAATGTTCTCAATCGCAGGCACACTGGCTCATAATACTTCTTAAAATAGGCTTTTTAAAAAGTGTCTCTGTAGCTAGATTTACTAAAATAGGCACAGCAAGAACATGTTTTTGAAGGGACCAAATCCCAAGGCAAAAGGCTTAAGGCGGGGAACCAGGGCTGTTTTTGTTATAAGTTTGCAGTTTGCCCACAAAGACTTCATCTGGTCCTGCCCAAAAATCTAACAAGAATAAAATGCCTCTGATACTAACCAGATGCGACTATCAGATATTTTAGAAGTGAAGTTCTGTTTATGGTTCCCAAATTATTAACCTTGAGCTTCCAAGAACCCCTTCCCTACCAGCAAAGATCCCTGGTAGATGCCTCAGGAGCCGAACGGTGGTCTGGACTGAGGAACAGGTAGGAGGAAGGGCGTTCCCCACCTGCGTTCTCACCAGATCTTTCCTGAGTTTTTCCGTTTTACATACTATTTTATTAGACAACCTCTAGCAATTTCATTTGAAGGAAGAATTACACATGTTAAAAAATGTTGAAAACCTCTGTCCTAAATAAATCCCCTTGATCTTAAAATCAGCCAGCAAGGAAATCACTGAGCTGGGTAATCCAGGAGATCCATTAGCCAGTCGGTCCTTCCACGCCCAACCAGTTTCCTCTGATGTCAATCCAGCGGAACTGGCAAGGCAATACGCTTCCAGAAAGTCTAGAAAAATCTAGTTTCTTTATATTATGAAACACATGACATAAAGCCTACTAACCAAACAACCCTTTATTTTGGCAAATGTGTAGACCACAAAATACGATTGTGAGCTGCCACTACTCACAGGGGAGATTTTATGGTGTTACTGAGCAAATGCCAGGACTCTGTGGAGGAAATTTATTTTCATCTGGGATTCTTGGCCAGAAGTGTCTTCCCACCAAGAAGTGTGTGAAGTGCCTGCCATTGCCATGACTCCTGACCACTGGACTCTCCTTTCAAAGGTAAAGCAGCACAGAGGGGAAGCACGTCCATGCCCTCCAGCCAAAGACCACCAGGAGCACACTTGTAGTTGACAACCGGGGTTCATTAACACATCGCAGAGGGGGAGAATGTACAAGAGATGATCACGAGCATCTCAGCCGGAGAGTGTGAAAAATAACCTATTCTTAACAGAATCTGAGCTTTGGTTCGGTACTTTTGAGGAGGGTCTAAAGAAGTGGGATATTGTTCTAGATTGGATGCTGTCAGGAAGCGGGGATAATTCTATGATTGAATATCTCGATAATTCTTACCTATAAGTAGGGCAGAATAGAACAAGAAAAAAGCTGTAATTGGTAAAGAAGTGATAATCTTGACAAAGAACAGGCAAGGAAGGGTCGATGTTAGGCAGAAACAGACATTCTCGGCCACACCGGGTGAGAATCACAGTCGATTCCTTTGCGCAGAAGACCTTTGATTTCAGAAACAGACTAAATAGTATCTATGTCTAGATCATATTCCAGACCATAGCTCTGCCTATGACACTTCAGGAATTTTTCTGTCCTCTTCAAGAAAGCTTGTGTTGAAGTGTCTTTCCTGTGATCACTTCATACAGTTACCTGGCACAGGTAGACTCTACCTGACGGTTTCAGTCACATTTCTGATGTCCAGAATGGGTAAAACCAGCTAAGTGTCACTACTTGTTTCTCAGACTATCTGTATAAAGAAACAGTTTCTCTTTTCCCCAGTTTCAAATCGATATTTTCGTACATATAAAATAAATACAATTCGATCCAATAAAAAATACAATACAATCTAATTACTAGAATAATAAAATGAAAAAAAACAAGACAAAAAATACCAGCCCCATTTATTATTATTAGGCTCAAAACACATACAATAACTGTCGAATTGCTATAAAAGTTCCTAAACGCTTAGTCTGTCTGTATGTATCTTGTCATAAACCTGAGTTCGTGTAAAACACTGAGTGGCACTGGGGTTTTTAAGTTAAATTAAAAGCATTCTGTTTAACATACATTAATTTTGTCTGGTATACTGCCCATTTCAAATTCACACCAAGAGGTAAAAAACTTCACTCAAGGAGAGGGTCTTGCTACAAAACCTCTAACTTAGTGAAGAGTAAATACTGAGGCTAGGTCCTCCCGAAGCGCAACTGGCTTCAAAGAACACATACGGAAAACCAGATCACTGTAGCCCCTTCTACACCAATCCAAAATTAACTAATCCAAAGGATTAAATTTCCCATGTATGTAGAGCTTCAATGGTCTTCTCTTCCATATCAGGAGACTTAACTATACACTTGCTGGGCAGAGATTTTCCCATGGGTATTTTTAGGCCAGAAGTGGCTGCATTTTCTGCTAGGACAACTTGGATTTGATTATAATCCCAGAGCCTCCCAGGACAGTGGTTTCATATTCCATCAGGTTAATCCTCAGGCATCTATGTTATCTCAGGATCCCTGCTTCCCTCCCTAAGGTCAAGAAGGTCAAGCTTAAATCCCTACATAGTTAAAGGGGAAAAAAAAAAAGGGGCTTTAGGCATCAGCTGATCAGCCAAATTTATTCACATTCTCATCAATTAAATTTCCTGCCTCATCTCTGCCAAGGGTTCACCTGTCCCATGCAATTCGGCAATTTTAAGAATTCAGCCCCAACTCGTTGATGCAACTACTGTGTTATCCCTGAGTTTGCTGATGTCCTCTCCATAACCCTGCTTCTGTTTCCGCCACCATCTGCTTTCTTCCTCCTGGCACACACTGCTATGAGCTGGAAACTCTAGAAAAGGCTTCCTCTTGTGCATGTCCACACAGTCAGCCCTGCTTGGTAAGGCCATGCTTTTGCCAGATCAGACTCAAGGTCTGGGCCAGTTCTCACTGCTTTGGACTCTGTCCCAGTCATAAAGTCTCTCCAGAAGATATTTCCACCAACCACAATTTAAGGTAAACGTAATTCTACACATATATGAAATACATATAAAAACATATACAAGTATTTTATATATTTAGTTATATATAACTATTTTCATATATTACATATTTTTTCATATCTGCCAGATACTTTGGACACCTGAATTCTATGGCAAATTCATCTCTGAGCTCCTCGAGGATGCAACCATGATTATTTCTTTCACCATTTCATAGTGCCTGGAAGAGTGGCTGGCCCATAACCAACTTCCTACAAATATTATTAAATTGATTAATTCATGAATTAAAGAATGGAGCAGATGAATACCTGCAATGTGCAAGTTTTATACACACACGCACACACACACAATTATGCCGACATATATATGATGTCAATAGTTAACACCATATCTGAAAAATAAGAAATTAAATACTAATAACTAACGTTCATTCGCACTTTATATATTTTTTCCTCTTCTTTATAACAACTTGTTATTGCCCAAATTTCTGTATCTATGATTAGATAAGTTGACATGTACAGTAAAAAAAAAAAAACACTGATTACTAAAGTCAGGTTTAAAAATCACTGTAATAATCCATTAAAATGATGTCCTTGCCTTTTTCCTTCCCTAAACTGATTTTCAAGCCAATATCATAAGTTTCAAATCTTAACAGAGGAGATAAAAATTACATAATTTGTTATGTTATAAAATTATCAAATAACATTGACTTAATATTTATACTCAAGATATTTTACTCAAAAGGGTTATAAAAACAGTGCCTTTTTATATATTTCCCTTTATATCTTAGTACTGAATCAAAGCTCTCTCAGTCAATACTTGAATCTAAACTTACTCTGTTTTCTAGAAAGTGCTTTCTTTTATTTTTATTCAATGACTTAAGGGCCTATTCAACCTTTTATCAGAATGAGAAGAATTTCAGGGATTTTGTACATCTTCGAACCCCAGAAGATGGTCCAGCACCAAGTGAGGGTATGAAACTTAAACCAGTGGACTTCGGGTTGGAGACTCAGACCTGCTGCTGTATACTGCACGGTTTTCTGTGCTGGTTTTCAAAACCCTACAGAATGTCAAGAGTTAGGACAGGACTGTAAAAACAAACTCTGAAGCATGAACTCACCATCATTTGGTAAAACATACGTTATCGTAACTCTGTTGGGTTGGGCCTATGCATAAAGAGGACAATAACAGAATATCCAAGGTATGGTGGCAGGACCAACCCAAGTAGAATAATTATAACCAGGAATGTGAGGAATATTTTGAGAGGGGCAGTGACAAACAAAAAGCAATAGCTTTGACTTCCCAAGAAACAGCAGTCTGATAACTACAGGAAGAAGAACTGATGCTCTTTTGGAACAAGGTCTTAGAATCAAATGTGTATGGAAGAGGCATAAACATTTACACAATTTTCAAGTGACAACCAGAAATACAAAACAAATAAAAATATTTCATATCTACAAAGTATATAAAGAAGGGTCAGTTACTATTGCCTTCAACTGCAAAATTGAAAATCAATATATGGGAATTTTTGTTTGAAACTAAAGAATCAAAGCCACCACACAGAGAGAACTACATCTCGTGTTCATAAAGTAATGCTATTTGGACAAACTCTGACAGAGGATCTGCTAATTTCCCACTTTAGCATTCTGTGAGGAAGCCCAAAAGACTTTCCTTAGGAAGATATTCAAAGTTTCCACTTATTTTAGAGGAATCTATGTTTCTTTAGAAAGTTTTCAGAAAGCTGTGAAAGAAATAAGGAAATAAAATCCTCCAACGTAACCTAAGTAAAAACATAAATAAAAAACGCTAGAATGGTTGTCTTTTGTTTCTTGGAATAATGTCTTCACGTCACAAATTAAGCCAAAGCACACATCTTTGACAGTAAAATGATTTCTAATGCTTTTTCCTGAACTTAAAATACAACAACGAGGTTTCCTTTCCACCTCTACCTTCCAAAGCATGCTGAAGCCACACTGCACCCCCCACACCTGCGAACACATACACATGAAAGGGAATGAGTCTTACCAGACCATCACAGTTGCTAATGGCAACGGAGGTTCCTGGAATGTCCATGATGTCACCAACATAAGCACAGTTGGTCTGCAAAGGCTCTGTTTTCCAGATTCTTTCTGAAGTGATTTCTGGTTGATGGCCATCGATGGGGTCGGTTATATTCCCAGGCACCAGAGACGTCTCGTGCCATTCCACAACAGCCCCGGGAGCTACTAGTTGAGTGTTGGGCTTTAGTCGCAGATGAAAATCTCTTCCAAATGCTGTGACGTTAAAGAACAATTGCTCAGGGTTGGAAGACACGTCCCTTGTTGACCTCTTTTTGTGATTTGCAGAAAGAATATGGGAGAGATAGTGTCCTTCTAGATCTGTGCTGATAGGCGTCACCAGCTCATACTCTCTCTCTCTCTTTACTGGTAAATCTGTGGAGTGAAAAATAGAATTGCATAACTTCATGCAACGAGAGAACACGGGAGGACATAACACAGGCATGAAGGGCCCACCTCACAAGACTATACCACAATTTGCATAACGAATATATTCCTGAATCACCTGTGTTCAAGGAATCATTTTTAATTTAAAAAAATTACATTGTGAATATTCATCTCATTTATATATTTGAGAACATGAACATAACAAGTTTCCATAAACTTGCTTGCTTAAAATTAAGACTTACCCTCAATTCATTTATTACTGAAATAATTGACATTAGCTACAAACTTTTAAGAAAGCTGCTATTACGTAGAAGAAAATTTTTTCTGATTCTTTTAACTTTTTCCTGTAGTAATCCTAGAATTTAGATTGATTACAACAGCTCCCTTATGTTTCATCCACAATGAGCCTGTCATTTAAACTGTAGTTTATGTTGCTGTAGTTTATATACATGTTTTCCATCATAACAACCCTAAAAACCACACTCCACAGGTGAGGAAACTGACAATCAGGGGGAAGGAGGGATAGATGTCCAAAGTCAAACCACTGATGTAAATCCAAGCTGCACTCCAAAGCCCAGACACTCTTTCTGCTATTCCATGCCATGCTCCACAAATCCCCATTTTCAGAAAATGAGGAGAATGGGTAAAAAAGAAGAAATAATCATCTATAAATTGAACGTGCAGTACCAGCTAGTCAAGAGGGAATGGTATTCTCATTGTGCACCACGTTCCTTACAACGCACAGATAACCTGTATGAACATGAATGTGTATTGGGTGGCCACTTACGTGTTAAACTGAATTTCACAATTAGAACTGAATTCCCCTGGCTTATCCAAATGTGAGCATTGTGTCTATTAAAATACAAACACCCTTGGGAAAAATAATACGTTAAATGAACCATTTATCCCTTAGTAGAAATAATCGTAAGACCACAGGACAATGGACATTAGAGAATGAAACAAGGAGGGCAACAAGGATGAAAAGGAGAAAGCATGGAAAGGAAAACCTGAGAACATGAACTAAAAAGTTGCCCATGTTCATAATTCTAGCCCGAGACCAGTCCTGTAGTATGTTAAAGTGCCCTGAAAAAATTATATGATTCGCAAATACTGCTCACCTATAGAAGTCGCAAATTTGTCATCTAATAAAACATTTAGAGCATGAGATTTATAAATGAACCTATAACTCAGGCTTTTAATCTCTATTCTATAGGGATTATTCTATACCTATAGAATTATGTTTTCAAAATTTTTCCTGCTTTTTAAATACCGTAAGCAATGTGTAAAGTACCACAGCCTTTGTTATCATTATGCCGCTCATAATGACCAATGTATTTAAAGAAAATACCCCTCTTTATTAAATGCATAGATCAATCAACCCTCTTGTAAATATTTACCAGGCAGAGAAGGAGGATTTGTGACAAGACAGAATAAAGAGAAGCCTACTCCAACCCTGACAGCAGGCAGCGCGATCCATGCTGAACTACACTGGGCCCTAGCGTAAGCACAGACACAAAGATCTGGTCTCCCTTACAACCAAATCCACGGGGAATAGTTTTGTAAAATTCTGGTTTAAAGAAAAAACTCGAAATTTAAGGGAATGAACACGAGGGTGAAGGAAGCAGAGTGATGGAGGGCAAAGTTTCCACAGTAAGAGATGAATCAAACCCCTGGATGTGGACTGACAAAGCCTTAGAGACTACAGATTAACTACTAAGTTAAGTGTAACTATAAATTCCTCGCAGACAGGAAACTCCCCGTTCAACTTGGTATTCCCACTGTCGTTTACTACAAGATTTTGTATGTGCCAGTGTCTCTTGCCAGTTGGATGTGTTTAATGTGCATTAAGTTAGGAATGCAGGTAACCAGAGAACCTCTGCTTTGTCTGTGCTGCTACACGCACTGACTTACAAGATGCACTACTCAAGGCCCATGAGCATCTGGCTGCACCAATAATCTCAGTTATAATTCTTTCTCTAACCTCAGGTTACTGTTTCAAGGGAAAGAGGAAGCAATGCTTAATTTCAACGTATTAAAGTTCAACGTATGGCTTTCCCATCTTCACTGAACGGAATTCGCACAACCAAAGTCTAGACAAGCAAAGTCTACACTGATGCCTGGATTAAGTGACTAGAGAAGAAAATTTAGGAAGAATGCAGGGAGGCTCCCCCATACCCAAGACGATACGCAGAGCCTCATGCTTGCAGTAAACCATACATCCCAGATTCCCTGGGACAGTTCCATTTTCCACTGTTAGATAGTATGTTCTGACTTGTACTCAAAATAAGGATGGTCTATTTCTATAAAGCTTTGTTTTCTCTAATGCTAAATAATGAACCATTCCTGAGTTGTACACATAAGAAACATTTCTGAAATTAAACCCTGAGTGAGTCATTTTCCAGTTGGGAATTAAGATGATCAGAGAAAAGATATACTTAGCAACCCCTAGTACGACCATCTTCTGGACGGTTAACAGAACTGACAAAGGAATTACCCAGTCACCTGCCATTTATTAGCACGATAAACACTGAGCTGCTCTGTGATTTGTGCTTGAGAATACACCATCGCTAACACAACAATCGCAGTATGTAAATATTATTACCCCCTTTTACAAAGGGGAAAACAGACCTAGAAGGCCTGCCACACGGCAAGCAAGGAGCCAGAGAAAATTTTCAATTCTGATCATATTGACTCTGAAGATTATACTCTTACATTCTCATTCATTCCAGTATAGATGGGACATCTTGCTGTCAATTTATGGTATAAGATCTATAAAGGAGAATTACCACAAGAATAATGTTACACCTACACACAGCCAGTCAGCCAAAAATCTGGGGTGTAGCAGCAATAATTTCTGGAAAAGGCTCTTACGTTCTGCATCTGTGGGGGAGAAGGGAGCTGGGGGTAGAAGCCCAAAGCTATCGAAAGCATTTTAATCTAAGATTACAATCACGCAAGCAAACCAAATTATGTCTGATGTTCATTGACTGCATTCAGAAATAACACATTTTACAGGCCCAACTATGATACTTCCACAAAGCAGTACAGCCCATGGTTAAAGGATGAACTGAAGTGTCAGAAAGCAGCAAATTGAGTCGACTTACAATCTTGAAGTTCTTAATTTTCTCTTAGGCTCAGTTTCTTTGATTGTTAACTGGAGGCTGGTGATCGTTCCAATTTCATAGATTCGGCGAGAGGTTTAAATGGAATTATGCAGAAGATTCAATAAATATTAACTATTACTAATTTAAATGCAAGTTAGCTACTCATTAAAATAATGTCGTGTTCAATTTCAAGGTTAGAAACTATAAAATTGTCAGCTGAGATGGCTGAGGGGCCACAGCAATAGGATTTTGTGGGCTGTTAAGTTCCACAAGCACAGAGGGCTGCAGCTATTGCAAAACCCTACTGTTTGTCACGCATTATCCAAGCATGACCCAGATGTAGTGATCTGTCCACCCCCCACTGGTACCTGTGCATGTATAGTCCCTCTCCGTCGGGGTGGTAGGGATGAACTGTCACCTTCCCCAAGAACAAACCCTCCACTACGCCCAACAGCCCTTCTTACCTTTTCAAGAACAATCTCACAAACTGTCCTCTCTCTCTTCCCTCATCAAGTTTTTCCACATTACTAGATCATTCCCACCAGCAGACAAGGAAGCTCTAAGAAAAAATCTTCCTGGATGCCCCGCCCCCATAACACCCCATTCCTTCACTCCTCTTAAGAGCAAAATGCTTTAAAAGACAGACTCCGTTCCATTCTTCCCACTCTTGTTCTTTCTCGAACACATTCCAATCAGGCTCTTGTGAGCTCCCCAGTGATACCGATCACACGTTGCCGAAGACAATGGTGAAGACTCGATCTTTTTACTTGCTCTTTCGTCACCATCTGACCCATTTTATTTCTCCTTCCCTCTTAACACACTTTTCTTTATTTAGCTTCTCATATACCATTCTCTTCCGGTTCTCCCCTCGCCTCGCTGGTCTCACCTTCTCGTTCTCCCATCCTCGTGTCCCTTTATTTCCATGGCCTGTAAAATCTAAAGTGCCGCCAGACCTGGTCCGTGGACTCCTCTCTCTGCACGTATCCTCTCTGGCCTGGTGAGCTCATCCTGACTTCTGACTCTGGATGCCCTCACGGTCGTGTCTGTCCAGCCCGGGCTTCATTTGCGAGCTCCCCTCTTGTAAACCCAGTTGCTACTGAGACTCCCCACGTGGGCTGTCACCAGGCATCTCAACCCACCATTTCCAAAAATAAACTCCCGATCATCCTGACCCCAATCTGCCTCTTTTCCATGTCGGTAACTAACAACTCCATTCTTCCAGTTACTCAGACTGAAAACATAACTAAACCATCCTTAACTCCTCATGCGCCAAAAACCCAATCTTCTAGCAAATTCTGTTGATCCTCCCCTCAAAATATATCCAGACTCTTACCGATTCCCTGCCACTACGCTAGGCCAAGTGACCGTCATCTCAGTTCTGAATGCACATCACGACCGTTCTCCTTGCTTCTGCTCTCCCTCCCTGCGGTCATCCTCTAAACAGCCAGAACAATTCAGGTGTCAGATCACGTCGCTCGTCCTCAACCCGCCCCACGCAAAGTAAAATGGCTCCCGCAGCCCTGCAGTCTGAAGCTGGGACTTCTCACATCTCGAGGTTTCTGTACTTGCCGTTTCCTCTGCCAAAGAGTCTTCCCACAGTTGCATGGCTCAATCCCTCAGTTCCTTCAGATCTTTGCTTAAATGTGACCGTCTAAGCGAGGCCTTTCCCGACCACCGGTAACCATCTCGTCACCTGTCCCTCTTCTGTGTTTCACCTTTCTCCACAAATCTTGTCACCATTTGACAGCCTATATATTTGGCCTATATGTTTACTTGTGCATTATTTCTTTACATAGACTAGCATATAAGCTTTACGACGGCAGGGATTTTCTCTATTCTCTTCTTGACAGTTCCCCACTGCCTAAAATAGAATCCTAAGTCACTCAATAAACATCTGTGAATGAAGAACTGAATGAATGAATGAATGAGTTTGAGCACGAAGGGGTTTCTAAAATTGCCACGCATCCTCTTTTCCCAAAATAGTAATTATACCGCATAGCCATCGATGATGACAAATGACAAGTTGTCATGTACCTCTAAAGCCAGAATTTTGTTTGCAAAACTTGTGTATATTTCTCATGGTTCCTGCTGACCCATAAATCAAACATTTTACAGCACCCAGGTCTTTCGTTTTAAGCCACCAAGGACAAGAAATGGATCTAATCATTAAAACAGACCTCCTGGAAGGCAGACGCAGACCCTGGGTCTCAGGAGCAGGCAGCAGGAAATTGGCCCCCACTCTGCAATCCCTTTGGATGTCCATAGAATTAGAACTACACAGTTCAAAAATTTTAAGAAGACCCTGAAAAATCATCTAATCCCTGCCTCTTTCTTACAATGCAGGTTTCCGATGCAGATGGAAGTATCTTTTCTCGTAAGTTCGTGGTGGGTGCCTTTAACCTGCTCCTGCGCTCAGTGAGGAGAAGTCTTCCTCTGAGGACTCGGGGCCTCTCCCCACCCCTTCACTCACCCCTCCCCGGTAAGGAAGAGTGACTTTTGCGGCTGGGAAGTCTGGGAAGCATAAGACGTTTGCAGAGCTCAGCACCCCCTCCTGGGAATGAGCCCGGTAAGGGGTACACGTCTCTCCCGCCTCACCTGGGACGCCCTGCTCTGACAGGCACAGGTGTCACTTTGTGCCTATCCAAGTGGGAGCCTCGTTTGTTCTGTAAAAGATATTTTATTTTTACCTATGTCATTAGTTTTTCTATTTCTCACCTTGTTCAGAACCTAGGTAGGCGAGAGGGTTACGTTTTTCTCAAAGATCTCTTCAGAAACTTGAACTACTCCTAAGAAAAAGTTGTCACAGCCCCACTGGCAGTCTAATTATAACACAACGAATTTTTCTTGTCAAGGAATTCCCGTATACCTAAACTCCTCATTCTAGAGTTTAATGTAATGCGTTCCTCCTCCTTACACTACATAAAATAGCCACATTCTTTTGTATATGTGCCTGTGTGCATGTGTGATATGTGTTTAAATCTGTACAGACTCACACAATTAATACACACAACCTACAAAAAGGATTTGAGGAGGCAACGTTCTATGTTTCCATTTACTTGAAGACCTTTGACTTTCTATTCTAATGTCAACCATGTTAAACTTTCCTAACAGTTTCCAAACTTCACTCATTTCTGAGGCTTTGGACCCCTTCACACATGTGTGTGTTTTAGCATGATACTCTGCACATAATAAACCCTCAATAAACACAGGATAAAAGAAAAAAAAAAACTTCCCCTAAACCACAACCTGAACAGGTCAGTTCTCCACTGAGAATAATGTGTTTTACTCTCTTCATCCCCAACCACCTCTGAACCAAACTGAATTTTCACCTGAATACTAAGTTTTTGCCCTCCTGACTTTACTAATCCTATTCGTGATGTGCTGATTCTCCTGAAACTAGAAAGCTAGTTCATTTCAATTTCCCCCCATAGGATATCATTCAAGTCCTGTTGACTTTTCCTTGGAAATTTCTCTCAAATTAACCCCTTTTCTTCTAATCACTTTTAATTCCTCATCGCCTCACTGAAAAGCCACAAGTACCAAGTCCAAACTCCTCACATAGAGTTTCTCACTACCAAATAGTGCATAAATTATACCAAAATGTTATCTACATTGCTGTCAGAAAAATTAAAGACCCAGATTTAAAATACCTAAGTTCTACCACTTACTACCTTAGTGATTTTTCTCACAGAAGACTTTCTGTGTCTATTTTTATCTGTAAAACTATGGGTTATAATATTACATTTACTTCATAGGCTTGTCATAAAATTTGAATGACCTAACCCATTCACAGTGCTCACAACACTGTCTGATACAGACTAAATAGTCGATAAATGCAACTTACTAATATTACTATGTTATTCTCTCCGCATAGCTTCAATGGCTCACCCTAACTTCAGGATAAAATAGATATATAAAATCTATGTTGTTTTTAGATCTGAAAATTGCTTGAAAAACCAACTACTAATCAAATCCTTCCACTTCAAAAAAGTAAAAAACAGAAACTCAGATTGAGTGACTTAACCCAAATCAAAACTTAAGTTTGGCATTCAAGGCCCTCTGCACTCTGTCCCTGATTTCTTTTCACCATCACCTCCCATATTGGTCTATTGAAACACTCTAACATGTTCAAATGACCAACTTAAGCGTATCTGCCTTCACAGTCCTGCTCTGCAGCCTCCCAGGGTGAAGGACCAGAGCTTTCTCTCCATCTAGGCAAATCCATGAGGGCCCCCAGGGCCTATCTCAAGCCTCATCTTTTCTGAGAAACCTTCCTGGCAACTTGTCCATAGAGCACAGACCTCCTGGTCTGAGCGTCCACAGCTCTCACTGTCGAGTCATTTGACACAACTGCGCACTGTCTGTATAGAAGTTGTAAAAATCTCTATGGGGAAAAAGCGATATGCTTATGTCTTGTACTTTCAGAGATTTTAAGCTCTTTGAGGCAGAGGTATAGTATCTTAATTGTGTTTAAATGGCCCCAGTGTACATCACTCTTTGGCCAAAAGGAAAGAAAGAAAAGAAAAGAAAAGAGATAAAAGAAAAAAGAAAAAGAAAAGAAAAAGAGAAAGAAAACAAGAAAATGTGGTCTGTCCGACCACTCAACCACTACTCTTTCTGGAAGCAGGGCTCCTTGTAAGAGTGCTCTGTGTGGGGGCCAGTCACGTGCTCAGTATGACAGAGTGGCCCACGCTTTGAGATCACGCCACAACTGAGGACGGACAGCTTGGTTTCCTTCTAACTATGTTGCAGAATGATACACAAATGTCTCCTAGAGGATACCCGACGTCCCCAACACACTACAAAAATCACACTATAGAACAGTAAGAGAACGAAAGTCTTCAGTAGTACAGTCAACACTTCCAGGACCTTGAGTGACTGCAGTATAAATCTCCCACACGTCACAGAAATTTTTAGGTGATCTGATTAATACCAAAGCTATGCCAGGCACACAGAATATTGGAATACTTGTGATTGATGATGCAACGTGGCTTACAATGCCCAAGCCAGGAAGGGAGTAGGGCGTGACGGTTGAGCACTAAAGGTCGGCAGTCACAAAGCCCTGTATTTGGATTTCGGTTCCTGGCTGATGAGCTGTTTGGCATCTTGCAGGCAAATTATGAAAATTAAGGTTCAGAGATGTTATCTGTAAAAATATAGATAATAATGGAGATCAAATGAGGTAAGGTATATAAGGGACCTGGCCCACCTAATAACATTTCAATAAATGAAAAGTGAGCTGATGTTATCATTATCATCATCTCTAACTAGAGCTATAGAAGAAAGTCAGTTTCGGATGCCTTCCACGTCCCAGCAGCCCTCAGGCCTCGCTCCCCTACACTCCCACCCCAGGCTGATGTTCCTGATGTGGTTAGAAGGATCTTAAATTCCACACCACTCAGAGGGCCCAAAATCCAGGCTGACTCTAACAATCCCTACCCCATTACCCAGCCTGGAGGACTGGGATTCTCTCCCAAGAACTGGCTGATTACCTACTATAAAGAGGCAGTTCACACAGGCAATTTCCTTTATCAGGAATAAATTCTCAGTATGCAATAATCTGGCCTCAAGAATGAAATCAAATAAGCATTTTCAAGATCAACTCAAGAAGCAGCTCCAACAACAACATCTGCAAATCCCGAGCTGAGGGTAAGAGAATGACTTTCATCAGAAATGATAGGAGCCAGCTGCTCCGGGAAGGATGCAAGCAGGGCGAAGGGTGGACATTAAGAGGATGCCAAATGCCACAGGGCTCGGCAAGGCTGTAAACACTCATGGGGAAGGGGACACATCTTCTCGCAAAAGCAATTAAAAATTAATTGTGACACGTGCTGAAATTCTGAACCCAGCCACACTGTGGTTTCCTCTCTTCATCTCCTCTTCTAGGTTCATATCACAATGCAAATATTCTCTTTGGTGTGGTTTTTACTTTAGTTGCACATCTACTTTTACAGTCAAAGATTTTTTAATGAAGCTATTGGAAAGAAATAAAGGTAGTTATTTTTTTTTATTCATTATCAAGAAAGGACGAATAGTTGTGAACTTAAATTCTTCTCATTTTTAAATCTGGCTTTTTAATAAATATTTGCTGCAATTGCACAACGTTTATGTTCAAGAGAATCACTTAGGAAAAAGCAGCACATTCTTTAATGTCCTAAAACATGAAGTCAGGTAAGAGAAGACATTTCGAGTAAAGAAAAAGTACACTTCGACGAAAAATATCCAACTATTTTCTTTGCTACATCTTAAAATGACCAAATAATCGATAACAGGATAACAAGTACAGGAGATGTTTTTTTAAGTGAGGCCCAAATGCCAAAATTTTAACATTTCTATCTTAGTTTGTAAAGAAGCACTTCTACTGATCATATTTAACATCCTTAGAAATTTTAAAGACTGAAAGCTATACTAACCATTCTACAAATTAGCATTTCTCCGATCTCTTAGAATTTTTTAGTGGATAGCACTTTTAAAGACTAATATTGAGTCTAGAATTTAAAGCCATGAAAACTGGCATTTGTCCCCAGGGGCAAAGACTGGAGAAAATAAGGTAAATAAGAAATACGGATAGCACTGTTAAGGGTTTTCACTGAAACTTCACTTGCGGTCACTATATTTTCCAAATCTAAAATAGCCTGGCTCATGGTTTGACAAAAGTATGAGGAACTAGGACGGTCTACTGGAAATTAGTTTCCTATTCCTTCTGTAACAAATTACCAAAAACTTGGTGACTTACAACACCACAAATTAATTATCCCATAGTTCTGGAGGTCAAAGTCTGAAACAGATTGCACTGGGCTAAAATCAAGTCATTAGGAGGGCTGCGTTCCTTCCAAAAGTTCTAGGAGAGAGTGAGTTTCCCTGCCTTTTCCAGTTGATACTGGCTGCCAGCATTGCCTGGCTTATTTACGGTCTCCTTCCTCTATCTTCATAGCCAGCAATGGCGGACAGAGTCCTTCCCCAGCTGCCATCTCTCTGGTCTCTTTCGCCTCCCTCTTCCACTTATAAAGACTCCCGCCTAGACAATCCTGGACAATCTATTTTAAGGTCATTTGATTGACAACCTGAATTCCATCTTCAGACTCAATTCCCCTTTTGCCATGTAACATATTCACAGGTCCCCAGGACTCAGGCACAGACATCTTTGGAGGGGCCATCATTCTACCTACCACAGCCGCCATTTCCCATGCAGTGTAGCTGGAAAGCCCTTGCTGTTGTGGCATTATTACACAGACATGACGCCCCAGCACCCATCCTCCTTTATCGTTAACTGCATGCCAATTTCCCTCCAGGTTAACCATCCCACCCTCCACTCAGAGTCCCATAAATTAGGTATAAAATGTTTTAGTCCAGGCCAATCAAATCACTGCATCCCCAGACCATAGTGAATGGTTCAAGGGTAAGCTTATGACTTAAGTCAAGTTAGCCAATAAAATCTCTATCAGGAAGTTTACTGGAGCTACCAAAAAAGAGGTGCCTGTCTAGAGGGGTGAAAGGTAGAATGACAGCCTGGAGATGCTGGTGACAGTCTCTGCCACAACTTGGGGGGCTGCCAATCTTACCCTGATAGGGAAATAAAGCCAACAGGGAGGAAAAACAAGAAAGAGACAAGAAAAGGGGGAAGGAGGAGAGGGCAGGGGAGAGAGATCGAGCCCTGACAACATTATTTGAACTCTAGAGCCAGCTTTATCTGACTTTGATTACCTTACCAATTTTGTTTTCCTTAATCTATGTGAACAGCGTTCCTGTCCACTTGCATGCAAAGGAGTTGTGACTAATAGAGGAACTTTCTCATAGTGAAATGGAAAAAAGAGAATTACAATAAATAATACGAAAAGAAGTAAAAGAATCCTGTCCGGTGTACACAAAATACAGCTGGTGTGGAATCTATATGGAATGACCGTTTTTGCACCATTCCTTATTCAATTTCCCCTACTCCTCTACTGCCATGAATTAAGCAACGCTACATTGATATCAACATGAAGATAACACATGAAAACAGAACTCTCGAAGAGCTGTCACATGGTGAGCTAAGAGAGTGGATAGTTTACAAGTTCATGGCACAATAAATTAAGGTTTCTGAAAATTCATGGTGGTAGGCAGACCTCTCTAAAATGTAGGGATTAGAACATAGTACTTCTCTTAAAGTATTTATTTTTTTTTTTTTAAAAAAGGACAAGTCTAAGACATAGTAATAATAATAGTTACCAGTCTAGCTTGCTTACCATGTGCTAGCATTTAATGAATCCTCATACAAGCATCACAATTTTATGAAGTTAACAAAAATTATGCTTATGTTACAAGTAAGAAAGCAACACTCTGAGACGTTAAGGTCATCGCTAGAAAGTGGTCTAGTCAGGATTTTAAACCTGTGTTGTGCTCCTGACCACTGGATGGACGAAAGCTGATGAGTATCAGGTCCTCCACCGGTTACACAGGTGTAGATTTTAGATTAAGGATTGGACTTCACATGTAAAGAAAAGAGGCTTTTACATGTAAAGAAAAGAGAATTCAAACTCATATGAATAATGACTTCGATCATCTTTTTATTTTTATTTGCTTGCACATCTAATATAAAAATATATTTACTAAATATTATGAAGCAAATGTGTAGAAAATGTGATTTCATATCTAAGACCACAGTATTTGAGGAATCATATATTTGATCCTATTTCACTGTATCTACGCTTCCTAAGAGCTATTTTTGTTATATTAGTCACTTTAAGAACAAGATATACGGTCTCATGTTGCTCACAATTTGTCCTAAATTCCATAAGGATTCATCAGGCTGAATTTGTGGCAATCATTTTTACAAACAAGAAACTGACATTTTACCACAAAATCTCTCCCAGGGATTTACAGTTAGTCAGCAAAGTCATGCAAACTTATTTGGAAAATTAGGATGGATCAATTACATGTGGGAACAGAGCTACTTATGCTAGGTGACTTCCCATGGTTTACCATCCATTTTAAAGACTGTACAACTCTCAAATTCTGTTCTATGAGGTGGATGAATCTTCTCATAGTACTAACAAAATTACAAAAACATTTGCATAATGTAATTATTCATACTTATTGCATACTTGATAGCTAGAAAAATGATAAATCCATTGCCATCTTTCAGGGACTGGATAGCCAAATATGAAAAAGTTATATTCAAATGTCAAGAACAACTGAGCCAAAATTAGTTTTACATTAAGAGTTTAAAAATCAATATGTTGCCAGTAGGAGTTCTGGTTGTACAAACTTTTTCAAAAGCCATTGTGAATCTGTTAATTTGTTTTTACTCAGTAACCAACTTCTAGGGCTCTCTCCTAAAGAAGTCATTTGAAGTGCAGGCAACGATCTATATACAATATTGCGTGGCAACATTTACTATCGTGGGAAAATGGACACCATTAGGAAAATGATTGCAAAAATTAGGGTTTATTAGCATGATGGGATAAAAACGATGTTCACAAGGAGTTTGTAACGATATAGAAAAATTATACTAAAATATTAAACACAACAAAAAAAAAACAGTCTGTGTATTGAAAATAGACTGAATAAAAATATGCTAAATTATAACAGCAGCTTGGGATTTAGAGTGACTATCAAAAATCTGGAGAATGTAGAAAAACTGAAGAATAAAATTATAGTAGACATATGTAAAGCATATATAATCAGAAAAAAAAACTGATTAATTAAAAAGAAAAATCCAACAACTTATAGTAATAGAACTAGCATAGTTTAGGAATGAAAGTTGATCTCTAATACAGGAACACTAAAGAGAGGGTTCCCAAAATTCTGGAAATAGCAGTCCTCCGTGAGGAAGCATTAGAGTTCCATCTAAGTCACCACTGTCAATATATCCAGTCCAAGTAGTAGAATCAAGCTCTTCGTATTGAAACCACTCATGACTTTACCAGGCAATTTGGAATTGTCCCTAATGGATTTCCAAGGTAATCTGGGTTGGCTACTCACAAGCAAAGAATGCTCAAGGATTATTATTCTGGAAGCAGAGGTGACCTTGAGGGTTTCTTAACATTTCTGATCAATATTACGATTATTTGGTTCAATGAAAAGGGGAAGCAATAAAAGTACGGGGAAGAAATACTTCAGCTAAACAGCAGCAATAAATTCCTGGTGATAGATAACACGCTGCACTTAACAAAATCTCATCTAAGAAGCTTAAAGCAGTTAACACTAACCACAATCATGCTCAATTGAGGGGTGGAAGCTAAATTCAGTAAAGCCAACTCCATGTTCTCTAGTTACAAGGAAGAATAATGGATTGGGTAGCTAAAATTCAAAATTTTACAAAAGATCCCTTTAAACCTCCTTCTCGACCACACTATTTAGTATCATTGCTGGCAAATCGGATGGACAGATTTTAATCTTAGCTTAAATTATTTCCACTGATGCCAGCAATGGAGCAAATGATCCTAAGTAGACTGTAGTAAAATAATAGTTGGCATTCCAAAATTGCACATAGAATTCAATTTGCCAAACACTTATTGCGCACAAACAGAAAAGCATACAAAACCCAACAGGCTTAAGTCCCCGTGCTCTGTGGGGTGAAAACAGGAGTCACGAGAGGGCTTCAATAATTAATTATATAGCCATTGTCACCATTATTTTTTTGAGGACCAATTAAACCTAGAGAGAGGCAGAAAACAAGAGCATTTAAAGAAATTCAGTACACAGGTAAATCCTAATACGGTAATACCCTGCTTGCTAGATCTATTCATTAAGTAACGAATACACGAGGATCCACGAGGTACCAAGCTCTATTTTATGTACTGGGGATACAGCTGTCATTAAGACAAAGTCTTTGCTCTCATGAGGGTTACACTAGTGACAATGCTTACCAATAAACAACTAGGGAAATGACTCACACTAAACCCTAAAAACCAAATAAATTCCTGAAAATGATGAAAAATTAACTCTCAGTAAACTAGATACCTGAGAGGCCAAGATTAGCAAGTTTATATTTTTTAAGAATGAAATATAATGGAATTTGCCACTGTGGGACAGAAATAGGGCAGAGAAAGATAAAAATGCCCCAGTTCCAAGACAGGGGTGGGGAAGAGAAGATACCTATCTTAACACTACAGCCTCACAATTATTTTTCCTCAGATGATACTCAGGCCATCTCAAGGTGGTAGCTTAGGAAACAAAGGGACTCCGAGAATTCTTTTTAAGATTTTCCGATTTCTACAGGACTATGATGATTTCCTAAGCCACATGTGTCACAGAGCAAGCCTCCTGGCCCAATCAGGCCAGCCCGCCAGCTGCCCACAATTATCCCGGGCATCGTACCAAGGCCATGATCTGAGTCAGAAATGAAAGAACTCCCTGATATGCCACAGAAATATGTCAATTATCTCATGAAACATACTTGCACATATATACACAAACACACACACACACGGATACGTGTGTACGTATGGGGGTAGGTGGGTAGGTAGGCAGTCTTCTCTAGTTGACAAAGAGGCACAGAACTAGGTCAGGGTTCTAAACCTATTGACCCATTTTCTCTAGGGTAAATCACACTTTGCCACATAATCAAGAAGGTATTTTCCCTCTGATTGAAGAGAGAAGGAAAGAAGCAACAACCCACACTAGACACGATGGAGGTGAGAGATCTGTATGTACTCTAACCGGACCGCGTCTCATACTGCCTTCTCGCCACCTAATTGAAAGGCTGCTGGAAGGGGTGGCGAACCTACGGCCTCCGGGCCACACGTGGCTTTCTGGATCCTTCAGTGCAGCCTTTTGACGAATCCAAATTTTACAGAACAGATCTTTTTAATAAAGGGATTTGTTCTGTGAAGTTTGGATTTGGTCAAGGGACCGCACTTGGGGATCTGGAGGGCCACATGTGGCCTCGAGGCCTCAGGTTCCCTACCCCTGAAGGCAAAATTAATCTATCCTGTTAGAAGTCAGGAGAGGCTAGGCACGGTGGCTCACGCCTGTAATCTTAGCAGTCTGGGAGGCCGAGGCAGGAGGATTGCTTGAGCTTAGGAGTTCGAGAGCAGCCTGAGCAAGAGCAAGACCCTGTCTCTACTAAAAATAGAAAGAAATTGGCCAAACAACTAAAAATAGAAAAAATTAGCCAGGCACAGTGGCACGTGCCTGTAGTCCCAGCTACTCGGGAGGCTGAGGCAGGAGGATCATTTGAGTCCAGGAGTTTGAGGTTGCTGTCAGCTGGCTGATGATGCCAGGGCACTCTAGCCCAGGTGACAAAGTGAGACTCTATCTCAAAAAAAAAAAAAAAAAGAAGTCAGGAGAGTGGTTACATTTCGCATTTCATTAGGGGATAGTGCTAGGCAGGTGCTATGAGAAAGGTACACAGGTGCTAGTCATGTTCTACTTATTGATCCAGGTGCTATTAGTAGTTACCAGGTGTATTTGCTTTGCGAAGAATTAGTAAGCTGCACACCTGTATGCACTAGCCTACATGTATATATTTCAACAGAAAATATTTTTTAAATTTAGCTTCTTAACAATTTGTGGTTTATTATTAATTTATATTTACTTCTTCCTGAGACATTATTTGGAAATTGTTCAGAGCCATGGAATTTCTCTAGCTAATCTGTAGAGCAATCAATCATCAATAAAATCCACAAACCTTATTAGTCTTTCCTACTGTGTCAAACAGCACCTCCAGGCAGTTATTAGGAAAAAAATTATATGTACAGGAGGGCATTTTACCAAACATCCAGGTTAGCAGTGTCTTCACACGTGGGGACAGGGGACTGAAACTCATTATTGTACATGAGATTTCCTTAAATTGGTATTTTAAAATCCCTCTTAAGAGTTATACAAATTACCATAATCCAAAGCCAAATGGTAGTTACGGTTTTTCTATCACAAGGCTGTGAGCCGAAATCTATTTTTTGACCTTTTTTCTTCTCTTCATTCAACTTGAAAATGGTAATAAAAATGATAATGATAAAAGAGAGAAACCCCATGAAGGAGAGGAACAGGAAAGCAAGTAAATCGCCAGCAATACGACCTAAGAGTTCCGTGTCCTCCTCTCTTCCATACTGCTCGCTTGTCTGCCTCCCGCCACATTTAAGCACACCTGTACTACTTTCTTCCCTTTGAAAACAAAACCGGACCAAAGCTCGATCCGGCACCTCCGACGTGAGAGCATCCTGATTCTATCTGAAAATTTCATCAACGCGATATATTTTATGTTGTGAATATACCTTTGGTAGAATGGGTAATCTTAAACATCTTTTTGATTTACATATTAAAAAGTTGGGATGTTGAAGTAATCAAATGTTAAAGTAATTAAAAATAAGTCGGCTTTCTTTTCCCTACTTGTTTAGGGGTTGGTTAAAAAATTCCTTCTTTAAAAAGATAGACACGGATGGCTGAATGCCATCCACTACAAATGACTAATGTCTCTTCACAGACGCTGTATTTTTAGTGCAGTTCTCAATCACTCTCCTCTCCTCTGTTCTGCTCTTACTATGGAGGTCTAAGCTCGGGGGGTATATCCAACAATGCTCAGCACTGAGCGGGAAGGAGCATTTTGACATATGCTCATACAGCACACTACATATATACACCTCTGGGTCTGGATCTTGGGTGTACCCCATTAGTTAGCAAGAGTAGATCTCTACTATGTACTACTAAAACAGGTAGCGGTGCAACCTCTCAAGCATCATTTTCCCCTTCTCTAAAATAGGCACAATAGTATCCCTACCTCAAAGTGGCTGTGGGAATAAGGAAATACAATGCACATAAAGCGATTAACACTGTGCCTGGCATTTAGACGGTCAACGACTTGTAACTATGTTTGCAGTAGCAGCAATAAAAACTCTTCTCCTAAAAGATGACTTTACAATATCACTTGACAAATACGGAATTTACAGAGACTAATACTCTGCCAAAAAGAAAATTTATCTTTTAAAGTAATCCAAGTCAAATGTGTATTTAAAAAAGTCTTTGAATGCAGCCTGGCTTCTTGCCAGATGACTTTCAGGCTCTGCGTTCAGAACAAATATATCATTCTAAACAGCTTTAAGAAAGACCATATCATTCTAAACAGCTTTAAGAAAGACTATGGACATTAGAGTGACCTGTTGCAAGTCACACTCTCTGAACCTCAGTCTCCTCACCCATAAAATGGGAATAATAATCCCCACAGCATCGGGTAATACTGAGGTTTTAATTGTTATCTGCGAAAGGCCTAAGAGTATCTTGCACATGACGGATAATTATTTTCAAGCAGATGGAATAAAAGAAGTCATCAGAGGATTTACCCACAGCAAGAAAAATCTTAATAGAAAAATTTTCACCCTCTGTACTCATTTTTCCCTTCTTTGTAGCGCTCTTACAACTTGCCTTCTGTTTTACTCAGAGATGGTCCTCCTACTGCTACAGGAGTTGAGGATTTGATTTTATTCATCTCCACACCTTCTTCCCGCCTCTCCATCACCCTCCAAGTACACACCAGTGGCTTGTTACAAAGACAGTAATAAATCGATGCTTGAAAAGTCCAGCTGCAGGAGAATTTTCACATCACTACAATTTAGCCTGAGGAAAGTGGGACCCTCCTCCAGAAACAGAAAGAGAAGAACACAAATGTTTCTGGACTACAAATTATTTTTTGAACCACCAATGGGAAAAATTTCAGAAACAATATTTTGCTTAGCTTACTTCACTCCCTACTTTCAACTAAGATAAGAGTGACATCTGAGAACAAGGCTTACCTATTTGCACCATTTCTTCATTACCAGCCTGGAAAGGAGGGGGAAAGTAAGAAAAAGAAACAGTTACTGGGTTTCGTCTTATCACCTCGTGCGTTTTATTTCTACCATTAATGCTTTTCAGGAGCTAATCAGGAGACGCTGGAGACTGGGATTGGTGCCTAAAGTCTGTACCTTGGTCTGTAGAAGGTTCTGGTGACAGGAGCGTGAGCCCATTCAATAACAATTTGGGGAAGGGAGCTGTTTGCCCACCTTAATTTTAATTTTACTTTTATGAAGCCAGCAAAAATAAATACTGACACTCGATAGTCTCTTCTGGAAACTCCCATACTGGGTCTGGATTAGAAAAGAAAGTCTCTGAATTTCAACAGGCGAAAAGAAGCCTAAAAGTTGGGGGGCGGGGTTGGGGAGGGGGGCGCCTAAGTCGTCAGATTTGAGGTCAGGAATCAGCTAGACAATTCCCTACGTTTTGCCCTATGGTCCGACCAGGCAGACCAGAGAAGCTACAAAAACTCACGGAGAAATTCTGTACCCCGAGTCCCCCCGGCCCTGCGCTGCGATGATTTACTGCAGGCGGCTCGGCTGAGCTCAAGGACTCGGCTCTGCAGCACCGGGCTTCACCTTGAGTCCCCGCGGGGTGGGGGCAGGGCGAGAGAAACAGAGCTGCTCTCAACTCCGCTTTGGAGACGAGGAGTGGTGCAGGGGGGAGGGGAGCGGGCGCCGGCGCCTCCAGCCGCTGCCCAGGAAAACGCAGGGCAGGAAACGTCTCCGGCCCCCTCCCCAACTGTCAAACCGAGCCCGGCCTCGGTCCTCCCAGGACACGTGTCTACTGGATCGCTCCCTGTCCGGCCCAAGGACTTCCTGAAACCCCAGCCTCCGGCTGCCCGAAAAGCCGCGAGTCAGTGAGGAGAGAAAGCCCCGCGAACCCGACTCCGGCTGCAGCGACCGGAGCTCTGGGACCCCGGACCCCGCGTCCAAAACTTCGTTCGAGCTCCCAGACCGCCCTCCAGAAAGGGGCGCCCCGGACGGCCCGGCGAGGATGCGAACTGGCTGCCGTTCGTCATAGCGATCGCTCCGAGCGCCGCAGAGTGCAGAAGCCCTAGGTGTGACAGCCGGAGCTCCCGGAGCGGGAGTCGCAACCCCCCGTGCAATTCGACCCCCGCCCCAAAAAGCCACGCACGCCGCGCCCAGCCCGCAAAACACCGCTCCTGAACGCAAAGGTTAACGGGGAGGGTGCGAGGAGGAGGAGGGAAGAGAAGAGGGGAGAGGGGGGAGGAACTTTTTCGGGAAAAGGTTGGGTTTGAGTTTTTTATTGTTATTATTTTCCACTTACTTGTCCATCAGCTGAAGTCCGAACCTCTACCAGAGCGGCTGCTATCAACCAAAGTGACAGGAGAACCATCACGAGTCGAGTTCACTTTCCAACTACTGGGCACAGCAAATGCCCAGAGCAAACCCCCCAAAATAAGTTTTTTTTTTAAAAAAGGGGAAAAAATGCAGAATAAAAAAAAAAAAAAACCTTCTGTGCTTTGCTTCAATGAAAATGCAATTCGAGCTCTGCGCCTGCCCCTCCGCTCTGCGCTTCTCTCCCCTTCACCTCCTCACCCCGTCCGCCCGCGCCGGGTGCGGGAGCGAGAAGGTGCGAGCGGCACGGGCTGCGCGGGAGGGGGGCACGAGGGGCTTCCGGCTAGCTCTGCCCAGAGCAGCTTTTTCCAGGCGTTTCGAGCACCATCGGTCCCCACGGCGAGCGCGGAGGACGCCGGGGTTCCCGGGAGCACGGCAGGGGGAGTGTGAGCGAGAGACGAGCGAGCGGGAGCGGGAGAAAGAGGCAGGAGACGGCGACTCCGCCGCACACGCAGAGGTGGGGGCGGGAGGAGCGAGGGGGGGAGGAGGAGGAGGCAGGCGGGGGCGGGAGGAGTGGGCCGCTCGCCGGCTCCTGTTGCTCGCGGACGGGCCACTGCTCGCGGCCCGCGCCCCCGGCCGGCCCCTCCCGCCTCGGCGCCCACGTCACCCGCCGCCCGGCCCGCGCCCCCCGGCGGAGTCGGGGTTTGGGACCACGCGGGAGCCTGTGTGGCCCGGGCTTGACCCCCCAGCCCGGAGCCTCTGCTTCCCCCAGAAGGGGGAGCGCAGGGGAGGGTCCCGGGGCGCCACCAGTCCTGCCTGGCGGGACGCGCACAGAGTTAATTATAGGAAGGGGGAGGGTCCTGGGCTGGTCCTGGGCTGTAGGAAATTCGTCTCCTGCAACCTCCACGTTCTCCAGCCAGGGAGAAGCCTCCCCGGAGAGAAACCCTGGAACTTCCAGGTCTCAATGACGCGACGATCTCCCCTCCAGACACCGGTCGCCTCCCACGTTCTGGGAGGGAGGGGGCGCCTTCCTCCTTAAGCTCCTGTTTATGCTCTATTCGTTTATATTAGTTTTGAAAGATACCGTGTCCCTTCTTTGACTCACCCAGATGCTTCCGTTTATCACCAGGGTACACAGGCCTCAGCGGCTCTTCCCCACACCAAGATTAAGTTATCAATGATTTCCGCCCGCTACTGTGGCCTGGAGCTTCCTGGGAGGAGAGGACACCAACCTAAGAGTTTGCAGGCATCCCAGCCCCGGCCCACCTCCCAGTAGAAGACACCTGTGGGTGCTTTCCAGGGAGCAGAGAGGAGGAAAGGGAACTATCTCCGACCTCTACTGACCAATCTCTGACACACCCTTCCAAAAACAGACCATGTGAGAAGAATGATTAGGCACAAATTTAGATATAATCTTCAAGACTTCATCTGGAAAGAGTCTTCAAGAGGCCTGCCTAAAATAAAACGTGAGAAGCTGATGTTTGTTTTGCAATGAGATGCTTCCATAAGTCATAGTTGCTGTAAAAACAGTATGCGTTTGGAAGGTTTCCTGTAACTTTGATTCATTATTTATTCCTAGAGAAGTAAAGTAACGGTTGAGCCTTTATCTTACTCATCGCAAGATTTGGTGTTCACTGATGGTTTATCTGTTCAGTCATCTCAAAATGGTATATCCAGGACGTTTCTATATGCCATCGAGAACCCAGATAACTAAATGGCCCCGTCTATTAACACAGGGTATAAGATTAATTAGTTATTAGTTGAAATTAAAATTAGACCCAGCACTAAAGTATCTCTAGATTACTTTTTTCTTTCAATCAAAGCCTGTAGCATTTTTGTAACCTGTCATTGACTTGCTATCCAGGAGTGATTTGCTGAACTTTGCACCTAGTTTTCTGATTCATTAAAAAGAAGTAACTCTAAGCATTCCATAAATAAAAATTTTGTCGGTCCACACTGACAAATAAAAGAATACTAGTGTACAAATCAGGAGACTTGGGTTCTAGGCCCAGCTAACAGCTGTCTGACCTTGACAAGTCACTAAAACTCTATTTTGGTTTCTCCCCTATGAGATATTTCAGCTCTAAAATTCTCTCATTTTAAGTAATAACAAATAATGTATTTAGCCATAGTGTTATAGTGGTCCCTTTTGTGTTAATTTTACAACATTCAGACATTTTTTTATCACCTAACTCCTGGCACAACAAGCAATTCATGTGACTTATAGGAAAGCGGTGGCTTCAGACATTTTTGGCCATGACCACAGAGAGAAATGCATAATACATTGTGACCCAGTAAAAATTTCATGATTCAGTACTTAACTTGTAGTGCATGCAACAACCCTGATATTTTCTTCCTATTTTCTTTTTTCTTTTATACAGGTTAGGACGCACTTAATTGATTTCACAAACCAATGAGTCACGACCCTCACTCTGACAGGATTGATTTAAGAGCATACAGTATGGTTTATATTTCTCCAGTTCTAAATAAGATGAGTTCTAATCAATAGTGTTCTCCCAGTATACTCCAAGACAGTGTTTCCCAGAGTATTTCTTGGAATGTTAAATGTTTTACCAGAAATAGAAAATTCTCTGACAGTCAACTAAAGTTTGTGCAATACTCAGATAAACAAAATGAAATAGATTGCCTTCTTTTAGACTTCACAGGGACTTTAATAACACAAATACTCTGTGAGTCTTCGAGGGAAAGATGTAGTACAGTTTGGTCCCCATAGTTACGTGACTATAGATTGCTTTTTCCTCATAATTTTCCTCTGTGGAACACACTTGGGGAAACGCCACTACAAAGCTCAATTATTAAAGTAAAATGAATTTCCAGTTAGGTTCGATTCACATGCAGATTGAGCCTCAGTTTTCTAAACTCTAAAGTCGGTTTAATGATACTGTTTTTGCAGAATTTTCATGAAGATTAGCATGATCTTACATGTAAACTGTCTAGCAAATTGTCTAGAACATAGTAAGGGATTAAATGTACTTGTTTTAGCTGAAACTGATGGCATATTTACAGATAGCTCACTGGTACTGAAATATGGGGAGTTCTAAAGAAACCAGGAAAATGTAAATAGCTAAAATATGATTGACTTTTTTTTTTTTTTTTACCAGAGATGTTAGGAGTCAAAGGCAGAGTCGTTGAATTCCTTTCACAAAATGACCCCTACCAGCCTGGCTAGCATCATGTGCCTCCCCTCCCCCCGTGTTGCTTTGGCTTCAGCTACCGTGTTGTTTCCACACACTCTCCTGTCTACACACTTGCTCATTGACTTCTCAGTCTACACCACCCTCCCTCTTCCCATCCACATGGCAAAAAGTATCATATTACAGGAGATGCTAATAAGAGCTCCACAAAAATTCTAAACCAATGCTTGTAGTATGTTTCCTTTCAAAGTATGTTTTAAGTTCATAAATAATTTTCAAAGTAATCACATGTACGAAGCCTGTCTAATTGTAAATCATCCCCTTTAAGTCAAGTTTCATGAAATCAATTGACATATAGACATCAATTAAGAAAATGGCAAATAGGCCCAGCTTTTGCTGTTCTATAGTGGTGGGTTCTATAGTGGTGGGTCCCACATGCATCCTCATAGCATGTGCATCCTCATAGCAATTAAGTAAGCTGAGAGTTCTGGGATTTTCTTCCTGTTTCAGGCTGACTGATCAATGTTGTATATCTTGTCATAATTTGATTTTGATGCCCAATGTTTATTGTGTATTAAACACATGAATAAAACTTTTGTCATTTCTTACAGCAAAGAATTCATTAATAAAGTCTTTTCAGTTTTTGTGTGTGTGTGTGTGGCTGTTTACCTTTCCAACATTTTAATATATCTAAAAACCTCCTGGCAGTATTCCTTAGATACATTATAATTTTTAATTTCATCCCATGACGAAATAAGTTTGAGAATTCTATACTCAAATTTGTTCAAAGCTTAAGTATAAAACTTTGTCACATGGCTAGATTTATATCTTCCTCCTCCTCTAAATTGGGAGCCCTGACCTCTATTTTATTCACTTTCCATCACCAGTATCTCACACAATTTCCATTGCCTGGAAGTTGCAGAGTACTTGAACTACTAAAATCATGCCCTTTTTTCCCTGCCTTATGATAAACTTTATTCCAGGTCCTGGGATTCCGGACACCTACAATTAGCACAGAGGAACATCAGAGTAAGTACAGGGGACCCACCACTGTAGAACAGTGAAAGCCGGGCATATTTGCCATTTTCTCCACCCCTGTCCCCCATATCCTCATAGAGCACAGCTACAAGACTACAAGCCATGCAACATGAGAAAATGGAGCGTAGCAGCATGTACAGAATTATCTTGTTGCTCACTGGGAGCAAGAGTCATCCTCAATCTCATTCTTCCTCTCACACAGCACCCTCCCATTTTATATAACACTGATTTTTTCATCTGTGGGTCAAAGAACCAAGTATGTTGTGTAAACATTACACCTAATATTTTTTTTAACCAAGGCACTAGGCGGTTAAGCATGAGGATGCCAGACTTTCATGCTCATAGAATACAGCCTGGAACATAGAAGGAATAGAAGAATGTTTGTTGAATGAATAAAGCAGCGACTATTTACTGTTTCTAGTTAATTGAGTGAAATGAGTAGGGTTTCCCCCTCTCTACTATCAGTGAATAAGCTATATCCAATTTGGGTCTTTTTCATAGAAGTTTTCAGAAGTTCCATCAAAAGGTTAAAGAATTAAACAGCAGGAAAATTTATGAACACGAGTATCCGGAAATTAGAGATGGAAAAGCCCTGTTAGGTCATCTAGTTCATGTTTTGGTCAGTGCTTGAGGCAGTGTTGTTCCTGCAACCTTTTCCTTCAGAGGAAAACTAATACCTTGCATGGATAAATCTGGGTGTCCAGGATTCTTTATTTAATCATTTGCTTTTAGAAGAATAATTCTACAATGGGATAAAGTCTTGAGAGAAAATTATTCCTCATTTTCCTTCATCTTCCTCTTTTTTCTCTTTTTTTTTTTTAATTTCAGAATATTACTGGGATACAAACACCTTGGTTACATGATTTGCTTTTGTGCAATTTGAGTCAGTTATATGTGTGCCCATCACCAAGATTCCTGTTTTTTCTCGACTTTGAATTATCCATTGCACCCTTCACTATGATTAGCCCCATTAATAGCCTCCCTTCTTTTTTTGATAAAGTTTGGTTTAACAATTAATATATTTAGCTGTTTATATTCAAGTAACAGAAACATATATTTCGTCTACCTTCATTTGTTTTTGTAGTCTTTTTCTATTTCTTCAAGCCTTCAAAATATTTTTTGTTTGGAAACTCTGGTAACGGAAGATCAGAGCCTTTCTGAGGCCGGAGTTTTAACAGAAACAAGGGAACAATTAACATTTTAAATTCTTTCAAGTGTTCTTTAAAATGGTGTAGCCTAACAGTTATAACTATTTTAATAGCAAAGCATTTAGAATTATCATCAAGTCAGTTTGCCTTTATGCGATGATTTTCCTCTTGATAACTCAAGGAATTCTAATGCAGTAGGATGTTGGAGAAACAGATGCATATTTAGGACCGTTAAATTAACAGTCAGTGTATTCTCCTGGAGAGGCAGGGGTTCAAAATCAGGGATGTGGAATGGTGCTTTTCACACAGCAGGCCATTCCTATTTGATAAACTTGAATAGCTAACTGACACCTA
>RJWJ010018864.1:7621-31086 GCA_004363605.1 Indri indri
TTTTTTTTTTTTTTTTTTTGGAGACAGAGTCTCACTCTGTTGCCTGGGCTAGAGTGAGTACCATGGTGTCAACCTAGCTCACAGCAATCTCAAACTCCTGGGCTCAAGTGATCCTCCTGCCTCAGCCTCCTGAGTAGCTGGAACTACAGGCATGTGCCACCATGCCCGGCTAATTTTTTCTATATATATTTTTAGTTGTCCAGCTAATTTCTTTCTATTTTTTTATAGTAGAGACAGGGTCTTGCTCTTGCTCAGGCTGGTCTCAAACTCCTGAGGTCAAATGATCTGCCCACCTCGGCCCCCCGGAATGCTAGGATTACAGGCATGAGCCACCACACCCGGCCTTTTTTTTTTTTTTTTTCTCATAGTATCCTTTCCTGGCTTTGGTATCAAGGTGATACTGGCTTCATAGAATGAGTTGGGGAGGATTCCCTCCTTCTCAATGTTATGGAATGATTTTTACAGTATGGGTACCAATTCTTCTTTGCAGGTCTGATAAAATTTGGCTGTGAATCCATCTGGTCCAGGGCTTTTTTTTGTTGGAAGATTTTTTATTACTGCTTCGATCTCATTGCTCATTATTAGTCTGTTCAGGAGTTCTATTTCTTCCTGATGGAGTCTTGGGAGGTTGTGTGTTTCTGGGAATTTATCCGTTTCCTTTACATTTTTGAGTTTATGTACATAGAGATTTTCATAGTATTCACAGTTGATATTTTGTATTTCTGTGGTATCAATTTTAATGTCACCTTTTTCATTTCTGATTGAGTTTATTAGAGTTTTTTCTCTGTTATTCCTGGTTAATCTAGTAAGGGGTCTATCATTTTTGTTTATCTTTTCAAAGAACCAACTTTTTGTTTCGTTGACCTTCTGTATTATTTTCTTGTTTACAATTTCATTTAGTTCTGCTCTAACCTTAGTTATTTCTTTTCTTCTGCTGGCTTTGGGTTTGGTTTGCTCATCCTTTTCTACTAATAGTTCCTTGAGACATGTAATTAGATTGTTAATGCGTGATCTTTCTGTCTATGTGTTGTAGGCATTTAAGGCTATGAATTACCCCTTAGGGTTGCTTTTGCTGAATCCCACAGATTTTGATAACTTGTGTCCCTTTTGTCATTCAGTTCAAGGAATCTTTTGATTTCCATCTTAATTTCGTCACTTATCCAATAATTGTTCAGCAGGAGGTTGTTTAATTTTCATAACTTTGTGTAAAATTGGGTGTTTTTCTTGGTGTTAATTTCTAGTTTTATTCCACTGTGATCTGAGAAGATTGCATGGTCTGATTTTGATTTTTTGAACTTGTTGAGCCATGATTTGTGGCCTAAAATATGATCAATCTTAGAGAATGTTCCATGTGCTGATGAATAGAATGTATATTCAGTGTTTTGAGCAAAATGTTTGTTAGGCCCATTTGTTCTAGAGTCCCATTTAAGTCCAGTGTTGATTTATTTCCTGTTTGGATGATCTGTCCAGTTCTGTCCGTGGGGTGTTCAGCTATTAATACGATGGTGCTGTTTATCTCTTTGCTTAGACCTAGCAGGGTTTGCTTTACAAATCTGAGCACTCCTGTGTAGGTGCATAAATATTTATAACTGTTATGTCTTCCAGTTGAATTGCTCCCTTTTCCATTAGGTAATTACCATCTTTGTCTTTCTTTACTATTGTTGATTTAAAGTCAATTTTGTCTGATACAAGAATGGCTACCCCTGCTTTTTTTTGGTTACCATTTGCATGAAATATGTTTTCCGATTCCTATACCTGGAGTCTGTAAGAGTCTTTGTGGGTTAGATGTATTTCCCAGAGACAGAAGATGCTTCGCTTTTTTTTTTTTTTTAAATCTATTCAGCCAGGCTCTCTCTCTTGAGGGGGCAATTTAAACCATTCACATTGATTGATAGAATTGATACGTGGGATGTTGTTTTGTTCATCAGGTTGGGTATACTTCGTTGCTTTGTTTTAGCTATTGTATCATTGTTTCATATGAGCGCTGAGCTTTAGCTTTTGGGTGGTTTGCACTGGAGGGGGACCATTGTGCTCATCCACGTATAATGCAGTTCCGAATATTTCCTGTGGGGCAGGTGTGGTCTTGACAAATTCTCTCTGCTTGTCTGGAAAGGTCTTTATTTCTCCTTCATTTGGGAAACTTAGCTTTGCAGGATTCAAAATTCTAGGCTGGCAGTTGTTCTGTTCAAGAAGACTGAAGATGGAGCCCCAATCCCTTCTAGCTTGTAAGGCCTCAGTTGAGAAGTCTGCAGTTGGCCTGATGGGTTTTCCTTTGTACATTACTTGATGCTTTCTCATTATGGCTGGCAGTAGCTCCTCTTTTTTGCTGATTTTGGCCAGTCTGATGACTGTGTGTCTTGGTGATTGCTGCTTTGTGATGAAGTTCATTGAGCTTCTTGTACGTGGCTGTCTAAGTCTCTAGCAAGAAAAGAGAAGTTTTTCTCAATTATTTCCTCAAATAATTTCTCCAGCCCTTGTGCATTTTCTTCTTCACCCTCAGGGATACCCATGATTCTTATATTTGGCCATTTTACATAATGCCATAATTCTCATAGGCCTTGCTCATTCCTCTTAATTCTCTGTTCATTATTTTTGACTCAATGAGTTAATTCAAAAGAGTTGTCTTCAAGCTCTGATATTCTTTCTTCTGCCTGGTCTAGTCTATTCTTAAAACTTTCCACTGTGTTTGACCCAAGAGCATGAGTCTCCATGAAACACCAGAGGGTAGGGAGCTCCCAAATTGGGCACCCCAGGTCTGCTATAAGTCCTCTAGGGACGAGGTGTGGGCTCCACTCTCTGTGGACACGTTGACCTGGAAAACACATCCACTGGAGGGAGGCAGGTGTTAGCCAAAATCTCGGCTCAAATTTATCTCCAGGATGGAATGGGTGGAGGAGAGACTGCTGTTCCCAGTCAGCATGAGTGCCTGAACGTGCTGTGCCTGGTTGCTAGGGCACCTTGGGTGGGCTTTTTCTCTCTGGAGGCTCCCCCTCAATCCAACAGAGCAGTTTTCCTGTGGGAGGGATGGCCACTCTCCCAGCTCACTGCATCTCAGAACCCCACAGTTTTCTCCCATCACATCTGGCTGCATGGGCCTCCTCTCCACCTGAGTCCAGCTCCCAGACATCTGCCCTGTGTCCCCCATAGCCCACTTGAGTCTGGGGGTTATGGGGTCTGGCCTGCTTGTCTGACTCACTGGTGTGTGACTCCACAAAATGCTGGTAGGCAGGGAGCTTCCAATATGGGCACCCGGGGTGCACTACAGGCCCCCAAGTGGAGGGCACTCAAAAATGAAAACTATGCTCAGTCATTTTGAAATGGAAACACTAAAGGCCTTTGAAAAGCTGCTTCCTGAACATCATGGGCACAGTGGTTCATGCCTGTAATCCCAGAATTTTGGGAGGCTGAGGTGGGAGGATCACTTGAGCTCAGGAATTTGAGACCAGCCTGGGCAACATAGCAAGACTCTCATCTCTCTACAAAAAAATTTTTAAAAAATTAGCCAGGCATGGCGTGCGACTGACTGTAGTCCCAGCTACTAGGGAGGCTGAGACAGGAGGGTCTCTTGAGCTGGGGAGGTTGAGGTTGCAGTGAGCTACAATGATGCCACTGCCCTCTAACCAGGGTGACAGAGCATGACCCTGTCTCAAAAAGCAAAGAAACAAACAAAAACAACAACAACAAAAACTATGTTGAAAAATCACATAGAGCAGGAAGCAAATGAAAGTAAAATGGACAGAGTTTTTCAGCAGGTCCTAAGCACTTAGCAGGCACCTTCTCCTTCATTCCTCACACCGCCCTAGGAAGTGGGTTCTGCCGCTGTCCTTGTTTGATGATGAGGCAACGAGTCTTGAAAACTTGTCCAAGTTCACACAGCAAGGAAGAGAGGTCATGGGATTTAAAGTCACTGCCCCATCCACTCCCTGCACCCCCTTGCTCTCCCCTGACATTGGACGATCACTTTCATAATAACATTTCCCCTCATTAAGCCCCAGGGCCTCATACTTTGAGGTTCCCAGTTCTCTCTGATATGCCAGGCAAGGGCAGTTGATGATGGAAGTGAACCAGGGCTCCCCTCCCAAAACAGCAGCTTGCCCCTGTCCTGGAGCACAGGGCACAGGGCACAGGGAGCAGAGGCAACGGGGGCTTTTATTCTCTTACATTTATTCATTTTAGCAGCTCAAATTCATGTTCAAAGTGACCTGTAGGCAGTTTCTTTGTTAAATTTGTCTCCTCAGACCTCATGTGAATCTTTGCTATCTTTTCCTGCTGTAAGAAATTAGCTTGTTTGTTTTGGAAATTAGATGTTGATGAAATTTTGTTTCCTTTGTAAGAATAAAGTGGTGCTCATACTTGGAGAGCAGGTAACATTCTGTGGTTTCCAGAAGGTGGCAGGGAGTTCATCAGCAGGACCAGGGCAGGTCCAGGTCCACCTCAGCGACAGGCAGCTGGGTCAGCTGCGAGGCCTGGCCATGGGCAGCCACACTAAGCAACAGGTTCCAGCCCAAGAGACTCTGCTGCTGCCATGAGTCCTCCCGGCTGGCCCTGGAGCTGGCCCTGCTCACTGGGAGCCACTTGGAGGCCACTGGGGGGCACTCAGGCTTCCCCTCCCAGTTTGGCTCAAAGAACCTGCAATGGAGGACCAGCTATAGAACACTTTTTTACATTCCAAATATTTATCTGATTCAGCCCTTGACATTCCTTGTGGATATTCTTTTTAGGTGCACAACAGTAGTATTAAAGAGTGCTGATATTAAGAAGGTTGCTTTCACTAAAAACCAATACAGTCATCTAAAGGATGCCAGCCTCTGCCCCAGGGCCCCCACAGATCAGAGTTGCCCCCATGTGCTCAGCTCTTCCTCCACAGAGGACCAAGAAAAACCCACTGTGACAGGCTTTTGAAAAGACAGTTAAGGGGTAAGGACGCATTGGTTAGCAGGACTAATTTATCCCTTCTTCTCTGTACCACGGTGGGTAACAGCAGGAAGTATCTAAATTCTGGAATAAAAGACACTACACTACTGCAAAGTAACACAATGTAAATGTAGATGTTATCATAAAGCAGAGACACATGATCATTTTTCATTTACAACATGGTTCTGCTTGTCTCTGTCTCTAACTAGTTGGATGCCTTTGAACATATCACTTATTATCTCCTCTCCCTCAGGCCCTGGCTTGCTTCCTCTGAAAAATGACTGAACTTGATCGTGATGGCTTTTGAAGGGCTTTCCTACCCAAAAGTCCTGTGAGCTCTGGGCTAGTGTGGCCAACAGCTTCCTGGTGGCCCAGGTTGGGGACAGGATGGGACGTGAGAACAGTGCAGTGTGCCAGGTGCTTACAGCCACAACTTGATTTCATTGAACCAATGAAATCATCTTGTCAGGTAGATATTGATATCCCCATTTCACAGATGAGGGAACAGAGGCTTAGAGAAGTGAAACAATTTACTAAAGGTCTTAGAGCTATTTAAGTGGTGGAGTCTGGTTCAAACCATGGGCACCATGCTTCTAGTGGCGGTGCATTGAGATCCTGCTGCCATGCTAGATGTCGGAATAGCACCCAGAGCCGGCAGCACAAGCCCATGCCTGGGGCCCGCCCCGCCTTCACCGCCTGGCCTGCACTAACTGGCCTCATTCTCACAACAGTCTTATCTGCATTTGACAGTTGAGGAAACTGGGCAGCCAGAGGCTAAGTGCTTGCCCAAGGTCACACAGATAGATGTGTAGGACGGACAGTCGTAAGAACAAAACGTAACTTAGAACAGTATTTCCACTTCTTTATAATAAAATATGAAAATATTATTTTTTACATCTATTTATAATATTGACCCAATGTTCTATAAATAGATGTCAAAAATAATATTTATGCCCACCTGAAAGCTAGAGTCTAGCTTTCAAGACCTCTTCCACTGCTAAGATTTAATTCCTCAGGAAACCTCATCACTAGATCACCCCTGAGCATTAGGGGTTGGATATATCACTAAAATACATTTGGTTTTTAAACAATCAACTTAGTCTGTCTTTAAGGGGGACTCTCCTAATCGTGTTGATCTGGTCTTTTTAAAAAAAAGTGTGTGATATAGTTATCCAAGATTTGAAAGATGAATAAGATTCTGTATCATTATAAATTGCTTATTTGTAGAATCCTGAACTGAAACATAAATTTCACCAAGCATAAAATAAGCTCCCGTTTAAGCAAAATGGAATTTACTGTATGTGCAATCTAAGACCACCCTGCTGAACTTTTTCAAGATTTAGGATCCAGAATAACTTTTTAAAATGACATCTGTGTTTACACAACACTAGCATAGGGAGGTGTCATTGAGGAAGCAAAATACAGTCATTCACTAATTTGATAATTATTTATTAAGCGTCTACTAGATACTAGAGAATATAGTGACAAAAATACTGTCACAGCTTCAATCTTTGGTCAATAAAGAATGCAGATGTTGATTCACACATACTTAGGTTTCATTATGTGAGGCAACGAAGTGCAAAGAACTAAGAGGGCATGTAACTGAGGGAGGGGAAGTGGTATCTGAGCCGAGATTTGAAGGGTAAGGATGTTGGCTGGGAGAAGAGGGATCCTGGGCAGGGTGAATGGCAGGAGATGCATGGACTGAGGAGGGAGAGGTTCATGGGGCTGGAGTACAGGACACAGGGGTGGTTGGACTGGGCTTCCTCGAGTGTGGGGCAGACCCCGTGGCACGTCCAATCCCACCCCTCTTTCCTGAGCAGAACTCCACTTTATTCAAGCAATGGGCAGAGACTCCTTGGTCTCAAGGAAGACAGCTTGGCCCTGGGCCCAGAAGATGAGTTATCATTGGCTGGCTAATTCTATCCCCGCTTTTCCAGGGACTGGTCAGGAGTGGGCATGTGACCCAGTTCTGACTGACAAAACGTCAGTGGAAGCCTGATGGACAGTTCCTGGGAAAAACAAAATTTCCAGACAAAACCTCAGCATCTCAAGAGGAGAGGTCCCTTTGCCCTGCCCCTCTCTACTGACATTAATGTGATATGTGGCTCTGCGGCACTTGGAATGGATGACTGTTCTAATGTCACAAAGTCAATGTGCTGAGAATAGCAGGATGGAAACACAGAGTTCAGGTCCTCGACATTGTTGAGCCACTAAACAAACCCCAGACCTGCCTCCCCCAGGCTTCTTGGTATGTGGGATCAGTAAGGGCCTTTGTGTCTTAGTCCATTTGTGCTGCTGTAACAGAACACCACAGACTGAGTAATTTGTAAACACAAATGCATTGGCTCATGGTTCTGGGGGCTGGGGAGTCCAATATTGAGGCACCAGCAGGTTTGGCGATTCTGATTCCAAGATGGTACCTCTAGCGCTGACTTCCCCAGAGGAAAGGAACACTTTGTCCTCAGATGGCAGAAGGCAGAAGGGCAAAGAGGCAAAAGGGGGCCAAACTCACTCTTTAATAAGGGCATTAATCCCACCCATGAAGGTGGAGCCCTCATGGCCTAATCATCTCTTAAAGGTCCCATCTCTTAAGACTGTTCCAATGGCAATTAAATTTCAACATGAGTTTTGCAGGAGAAAAACATTCAAACCACAACACTTTGATTAAGTCACTCTTGGTCAGGAATCCTCTTACAGGCAAATGCAACCTAAACTAACATATATGTGAAGGCATTTGATTCAGTTATCTAGTGTAGAATAACAAACCACCCCAAAACTTAATGGCATAAAATGACAATTTAACCTGTCTCTCACCGTCCTGTGGGTTGACTATTCTTGGCTGGGCAATTCTCACTGGAGGTCTTGCATGTAGTTTCAGTCACAGGGAAGCTGGGGCTGCAGCCATCTTAATGCTCAGCTGGGCTGGACGTCCAAGGAGGCTCACTGACGTGGTCGGGGATTGGTGCCAGCTGTTGGCTGAGGCTCTGGGCTGTCAACCACTGTGCCTACACATGACCCCTTCAGGTGGCTGGGGCATGTCACAGTATGGTGGCTGGTTTCCTAGAGGAGTATCCAAAAAAAAAAGAATGTCCTTAGAGGCTCGGGCAGAGACAGTAAGGTTTTTTTATGATCTACTTTCGGAAGTCACGTAGCATCATTTTCACCATACCCTGTTGGTCAAAAGCAAATACTAAGACAACCCAGATTCAAGCCCTGGACACGGGAAGGTGTAACTCAGTGGAAGGGCCATCTTTGAAGACTAGCTACCATAGCATTGAAGGATTTTCAGTGACAAGTTATATTGTCAGATGGTTGTTGTGTTGAATGAATTGGAGGAAAGCAAGATAAACTAGGGGAGACAGTGAAATGGTTTTAGAAGATTGTGAGTAACTCCCAATATCCATTCTATCCCTCCCACTGGGGAGCAGCCACGGGCTCTAAGGGATAGATCTCTGCTCCAGAGTGGGCCTTGTGAGGGTCATTCCTTCTCTCCTTTGCACTGATGAGTTCAGCAATGGGCAGACCAAAACCAATTTGGGCTCTAAACTAAAGTTCTCTGGAAAGGTGTTTGGATGCAAGAGACTTTTTCCATTGAACAGTCTGCAAACTGGGGAGATACAGGGTATGGTGTAAAACAAAGGTGCAAAGGTGGGTTCCAGAGAACAAAGGAAGGGGTTAGGTTTTACAGTAAAAGTTCCTGCCCAGGTTCCCAACCAGCTCTGTTTGTGCAAATGAAGATTGAAACTTGCTTGGTTCTGGCTGGTTGATGCAGCTATATCTGAATGATTGATACAGCTGAATCCTGATTGGCCAAGGTAGGTTAGCTCGGATTGTTCAGTTCAGGTGAGCTCTGAAAGTCCCAAAGATAAAAGTGCAGATTTTCAGGGACTCCAGAGTGCATGTGTAACTCCTAGTCAGTAAATGGCCACTTGGCTCCAGTTTAAATGGCCCAGTTAGTCACTTGGGATCCATCTTGAAAGACGGGCTCTTTGAGGTTCACATTTGTTCACAGGGCTGATGAGACTTGAGCAGACTCTGAGAGTCTCTGAGAAAGTTAGTTTCTTGCTTTTAAGGAAAAAAAACCTCAGGATCCAGTCTCTCTCATTGCCTGGACATAAACAGGCAATCATGCAGAATTGGTTACCATTGACTGCTGTCTTATAACCAATGAGGAATATTGGTCTTAAAATGACTTTGATATTGGTCTTAAATGGAAGTTAATACTCTAGTGGGTAGCAGAGCAAAGATCTCAAAAGAACCAGGGTCTTCAATGGCTTTGTTGAGCCACAGGACCGGAGTTATCCAGGGATGGACTGAACCTCACTTTTTAAATTTTACATGACTAATTGGCCTCCTGAATGGCCTGCATATTTTGCAAGGTTACAGGTATACTGAAGACATTAGAGTGGGTGTTCAGAAGGACAAGGGAAGGAAGTGGGATTGGGGCTCTGGGACAAAAGGGGAAAGTGAACGGGGGGGATGAATAAATGACCTAGAAATTATTTTTAAACTTAAAAGTTTGAAAAAATCAGTTTTGTACTCCTAAGATTAAAAGTATGAATAATGAATTGAGGGCACTCAAGAAACATTATCTAAGGCAGGGGTAGAGTACCTGTGGCCTTAAGACGACTTGTGGCCTTTTAGGTCCTTAAGTGTGGCCTTTTGACTGAATCCAAATGTTACAGAACAAATCCGAAGATTTGGATTCAGTCAAAAAGCCACACTGAGGGACCTCGAAGGCCACATGCGGTCTTAAGGCCGCAGGTTCCCCACCCCTGACTAAGGAAAAGTTGCGGGAATGGATTCAAGGGTGTGTATACAAAACCACATGTTTTTTATACTGTAGACTTATGTAAGATTTAAGGAATTTTCAATTGTAATTTTCTTATACTGACAAGCTAATTTTAGATCCAAACAGAAATCCTTGTACACTGCACAATAAGATGCTCCTCCACCGCTCAACAGACATAAATGGCTAAGAACGATACTTGGCACATAATGTAAATATGTTAGTTAAAACATTAATAATAGGAAAATTAAAGACATAATTTTGGTTTAATTTTAATTTTTATCCAAGTAATACACATGTTATAGTTTAAGAATTCAAATAAAAGCACAAAATTTATAACAAAGAAAAACAGTCCTGGCCCACTCTTTCCCACCCCAAATTCTTATTTCCAAAGGGCAAACTTTTAGTTATTTCTGAAAATTTCCTCATATTTGTAAATAGCAGACCATGCTCATATTGATGATACATTAGTTTTTCACTATTGTTCATTAACAACTTACTAGAGGAGATGAAGATTTAGGTCTCTTATATTATTCCTCAAACACATTTCCCCTCCTCCCATCTTCTCAATATAGTTTTAACCCATTTTTTGGTAAAGTCCATTAGAATGTTTTCATTATTAAATGACTTTAAAAGTTTCTGTTTGCTGTTGAGCCAAGTAGTGATTACCTTTCCTGTCTGGAACATTTTTCTCCTGGATTCAATCCCCTCTTTTTGCTTACTTCCTTGGTGTTGGGCCCACCTGGGTTTAATCCTCCTGCCCTCCATCCCTTACTCCAGCATGACTTATCACAGCTGCCTCCAGCTGTCATCCTGGGGCCCACTTCTGTCCTGTTTTGTATGACACGTCCAGAGGGACACCAGGCCCTCTTTTTTCTTGTTTTGCTCACTCATTTGGAAGCAGCATGTGCCTCAGGAGCTCCTAGAGAAAGAAAGCCTGGAGGATCCATTTTTAAGAATCTGTGTTGGGAGCGGGGAGGAGGGGATGGGTATATGCATACACAAAGAGTGCGATGAGCACCACCTGGGGAATGGACACGCTTGAAGCTTGGACTTGGGGGGAGGGGGGACAAGGAAACATACATAACCTAAACATCTGTACCCCCATAATGTGCTGAAATAAAAAAAAAAAAGAATCTATGTGGTGGCCATCAGCCCTGCTCACCAAATAGTTCCAGCTCTGTCATACAGGCAGGTGGTAACTTTACACTTCCTGGCCATGTGAGTGGAAGTGGCATGTCACTTTCCTTACAGAGCACTGAATTGCCAGTGTGACACTCTCCAGAGCATTTTTTCTCTAATATAATGATAGGTAATGTTCAGGACGGTGTCTGTTTTGTTATCCTTGGTTATGCAAAAAGGAGACATCTGGCAGAATCCAACCCCTTCACTCCCAAATTCACAAAGGAGTATATACCAAGAGGAAAAAATAAGCTTTTGTTTTTATAAGCCACAAAGATTTGGGGGGGTGCTTGTTACTACAGCATAACCTAACCTCTCCTGATGGATATACACTTTTATTATTTATATTCTATATTCTACTTTTATTATTTATGGATAGTTTAGTTAGTGACAGAAACCTTGGTTGGAAACCCTTTCCTTCAGAAGTGTGAGGCTGTGCTCTGCTGTCTGGCTTCCACCACTGCTAACAGGAAGTGTGGTGCCGTTCCTCTACTGGCCCTTTGTATGTGGCCTGTCCTTTTATCTCCCCTTTTGGAAGTCGTGGGGTTTTTTTATAATATAATCCCTGTGTTGGACACTTGATGGAGGCTTTGAATCTGGGAACTCATGACCTTCTGGGGATGTCCTCACGTTGTTCCTTAGGTGGCTCCTCCCTAGGATGTAAGTACACATTCCTGTGATGTAAGTACACATTCGAGTCTTGCAGTTGACAGCTGATTCTCTCATCTTTGTGTCTGTCATCTCTATTTTCTATCTCTTTGGGTTTTTGTTCTACTTTCTGGCAGTTTTTTAAAACTTTACCTCCCAAGGCTTCTAATACATTCTTTCATTTATGCTTCCATATTTTTAATCCCCAAGAGCTCTTTCTTGTTATCTAGATGTTTCTTTATATAGCATATGGCTCATTTCTCCTGCATGCAATATTCTTTTTTCCTGAAAATACTAATTCTATATCTTTCCTTCTGCCTGCTGCATTAATTCTGTTTCTCCAAGTTATTTTTTTAAAAGCTTTTTATTTTAGAATAGTTTTAGACTTTCAGAAAAATTGCAAAGGTTGTACAGAGAGTTCTCATATACCCCACATTCAGCTCCTTCCTGATTAATAGCCTATATTAGTGTGGCATATTTGTCAAGACTGATTTGCCAATATTGTCAAGTTCTTTTTATTTTTTTGTTTGGAGTTGGTTTTTCATGCTAGAGGCTTTCTTCCATTCTGTGGTGACTTTCAGATGACCACCCATATTTAAGAGCTAGGAGAATCTGACATATAAAGTAAATGGATTTTTTTTATCTTTAATGAAGATTTTCTAGAGCATAGTATACTTTTTACATTATAGAAAGTTACAAGGGAACAGATCGATCTGACAGAACTGTAACATCAAACAAGCCAGAATCCAAGACACAAACATTACATGGGACAAAGAGGACCATGTAATTCTAGTGAAAGAGACAGTCATTTTGGAAAGGGCTGAGATAAATCACACGGCATTCAAAGAAAAACAAAAGGAGGAAACAAACATCAAAAAGAACACACAGCTCTTCCCATAAGCAGTCTGAGGGGATCTGTGGAAATGGTTCGCTATTCACTTCACCAAGAACACCCCACAAAATCATGCAAATCAAGTGGTTCAAATTTCCATGTTCACTTCAAGAACACACATGGACCTGCCCAGACCACCAGGAGCATACATATCCAGTAGCCACCAGTATGGGAAAGATGTTACGTCACAGAAGCAGTGTGTGCAGTCCACGGACAGTGGTGGAGCTGGAGGTGTGCTCAGGCCAGACAGTGGGGCTGGACACAGGGAGGGTGGCCCAAGAATGCTGAATTTTTGCTGCACACTCTTAAAAATGCAGACAATGATGCTGAGCTTAAAAGGGTTTAACTGCAGATTCTCTGGTCATTGAGCATATCTTGGGGAACAAAGCACCCAGGACGAGAGGCCTTGTAGAGCTCGTAGTACGGCTGGGTCACGCAGGAGCTTCCCCTGCCACACTGAGATGGCCCTCACTGAAAAGGAATGGATTCCTAAACTAGAAGAGGAGGCTGCACGGAAGAAAAAGATATTCCAGAAGAAACGAAGAAAAAATTAGGGCATGGGACTAAATTCGCCATAAAATAAATGCAAATAAAAGTAAAAATATACATATACGTGGTCAAAAATTATCAAACCTTCGAATAAAACCAACACCTTAAAGGAAACTAATGTCCCTAGAAAGAGTTCATAAACCAAATCTTTGGAAATATTGAGGTGAGTGTAACTGTGTCCTCAGAGGAACAAGTGGATTGTTTATATGGGCTACCTCCCAGGCTTGTCCTCCCAGTCTTCTTCCTGCCCACTGTAACCAAGCCGCCCTCTACACCACTCCACCGAAACTGCTCTGTTCAAGCCCACTGATACCCCTGGTGGCAAAGCTGCAGTCACCTGTCCACCTATCGGCCTTTCAGCGGTGTCTGCCGACATGCCCACTCTCTCATCCCCGCACACTCTCCTGGTTTTCCTCTGACCTTCCTGATGCTCCAATTCAGACCCCTGGGCTGGCCGTTCCCCAGGGCTCAGGCCTTGAGCCTCTTCTCTCCTCCATTCCTCCCCCAGATGATCTCCTGGGGTGTCTTTAAGGGCCACACCACCTTTATGTTGAGAACTCCTGGGTTTACATCTTCAGCCCTGATTCTCCCCTGTTCATCCAACTGGGTACTTGACATCGCCTCTGGCTGCTTCCTAGATTCCTCAAATTTAACATATTCTAATCTGCAAGCTCTTAACTCGACTCTGCTTGTGCAGCTCCTGGGCCCGTTGTCCTCACCCTCCTCCTGTGTCTCAAAGGACTGATCCTCACAGGCTGCATTTCCTGTCTGCGGCTCTCAGCCCCTCTCAGGCCCTGCGGGAGGCCCCACCTGCCCTGGCCTTGGGTGCTGTCTCCACCAGGAGCCTGCAGGGTGACCACGGCAGTTCCTATGTGTGCAAGGCATCAGTCTGTGACTCAGGTGAGACCCTTCCTCTCTGTGTCCTTCAGGTCTAAGGCCCCTGGGTTGCCTTGCCATTCCTTTATCTCTTTTCAGTTCCTTCCATTGCCTCTATTAAAATCACTCTGTTGTAAATATTGTTTAAAAAAAACCTGAAATCCTCCAATTGCTTGGGTGTACAAATATCAGAACTGCCTTTTGGAAAAAAAGATACAGCATTGTTTATTCCAGAGGATAAACAGAAAAGTTATAGCCAATCTACTCTTCATTCTCTGTGGTGGAAAATCACAGTTTCCTCATATGATGAGTGTATCTGTGGTGGTCATTAAGTCAGAAATAAAGTTGGTTTCCTTTAGGGAGTCGAACCCTAAGGGAAATAGGCCCAAAGCACTAGACTTGGTCAATTTAAGAAAAGATAAGAGATTTCTGGCTTTTGTTTGCTTTTTTGTTCTGCAGTTTCTCCTGAAATGCAAGGCTTTTCTTGACTGAACTGTCTTCCCCAAGAAAGGAGAGCCTAAGACAAGGGTGTGCAGCCAAGAAGGTTACTTTGGAACAAACTCCTGGGGAAGAGGAGTGTGGGATAGGCTAAATGAAGAAGAAAGGGAAAGAGTCAATATTTTGAGGATTTATTTTTGGGTTTCAGTTTTTTTAAGCTGGAAGAGGGAGTTGGGTGCCACAGGGTGCCCGTTCCTTGGTATGTCCTGGTTGCATATGGACGGGTGCCAGGCCAGTGCCTACCCATTTACCCACTGGCTTCAGAGAGTGCCTTGCCCAGAGAGGAAGGGACACACGTGGAGCTGCTGCAGTGCTATCAGGTTGCACCTGAGCTGCTTGCTCAGGCCACTGCTGGCCTTAGTGCCTAAAGAACATGAGGCAGAGCACGGGGAGCCCAGTGCAAACTTGACACATGTCAGGACCAGGCTCAGAGCAAGGTGGAAGTTCTGCTTTCTCAACACTCAAGTGGTTTATTTTCTCCCAGTTAGACCCTGGCTGGTACACTGCTTCCAACGTTGTTCCCACCAGTCAATTCTCAACACAGCAGGCAGAGCAATCCTGGAAAAATGCAAGTCAGAGCATGTCCCTCCTCCGTTCAAAACCTCCAGCAGCCACCATGTCATCAGGGAAAGGGCAAATTCCTCAAGGGGGATCCACTAGCCCACAAAACCTGGCCCCCTCTCATTCCTACCCTCACCACCTGCTCCACTCCCTCTCATCCACTCCCATCCAGCTACACAGGCCTCCCCACTCTGTCTTGAACATCCAGGAATGCTCCAACCTCAGAGCCTTTGTATCTGCTATTCCCTCTACCCACAAAGTTCATGGAAGCTGAGAAATTCTTATAGTATATAGTACAAAAGTACAAAGATAACCACTTGATATCTGCATGGCTGGCTCACTCATTTCCGTCTGATCTTCAAGTCAAAAGTCGGCTTCACAGTGAGGCATCCCTGGCCATCCTATCTAAAATTCCAGTCCCCTTCCCCAGTTTCAATCCCACTTTCCTGCTTTATTTTTTTCTCTCTAGCGTTTATCATGATCCGTGCCTTTCACTTATTTAACTTGTTTCTGTCTGGTTGCTTCAGAAGACTATAAGCTCAATGAAGGAAGAGATTTTTTATTATTTTGTTCACTTCTTTATCTCTATCTCCTTAGGCTCATAGTGGGTATTCAATAAATATTGATTGGGTGATTAAATAAAAAGGAACTATAGCCTCATGAAAGAGAAGATGGCTGCTATGAATAACAGGCAGGAGATGTTTTAATAAAAAAATACTCCAATTTATAAACTCAATAGATGGTTGAATAACAGAATAATCATGACTAAAAATGAATTATTGAGCTGAAACATTGATCTGGACATTCTCAAAGTGTTGATATCAAAGAATAAAGACAGGGAAGTATGTTGGGGGCAGTAAACGTGAGAGACATGTAAGATATATTTGGAAGATCTGAAATTTATTTAATAGGAGTTTCAAAAGAGGGAAACAGAAAGAGGAGATAAGAGAAACACTCAAAGATATTATCGAGACTAATTCCACAGAACTGAAGAAAGTTATTTAACTACCCACGTTGAAAGTGTGAAGCAGATGCAATAACAAAATCAGAAACAAAGCAATTTAAAACCGAGCAAAGAATTTGAATAGACATTTCTTTAAATAATGTATGCAAATGACCAATAAACACACGAAAAGATATTCAACATTATTAGTCATTAGGGAAATGCAAATCAAAACCACAATGAGATGTCACGTCACAGTCTTCACACTAGGATGACTGCAACCAATTAGATAGACCATAAAAAGTGTTGGTGAGGATGTGAAGATATTAGAACCCTCATTTTTTGTTAGTGGGAATGCAAAGTGGTCTGGTGGCTTTGTAAAGTAGTTTGGCATTTCCTCAAAATACTAAACATAGAGTTACCATATAATCCAGCAATTCCACCCTTAAGTATACACTTGAGAGAAATTAAAAACAGATGTCCACACAGAAATTTGTACATGAATGTTCATAACAGCATTATTCATAATAGTACAAAAGTGGAAACAACACAAACGTCCCAATAAATCTTAGCTATTATTACCCCTGAAAGACGGCCAAGAAAACCAAATATTTAACTTTCCTTCCTTTATAGTAGAGGAAGACAATGGGAGTGGTGATTGAGAATGTGTTGAATGAGCCAACTGAATTGCTACATCCACCAAGGAAAAAATGCCACAAGATTACAGTGTGTTGAAACAATATGGTGCACAATAGCTAAGAAGTAGAAGCAACCTAAATATCCATCAACAGATGAATGGATAAAGAAAATGTGGTACAAACCTACAATGAAATATTTTTCCGCCTTAAAAAGAACAAGCCAGGCATGGTGGCACAAGCCTGGAGTCTAAGCTACTCCAGGGGCTGAGGCAGGAGGATCACTTGAGGTCAGGAGTTCCAGGCTACAGTTAGCCATGATTGTACCACTGCACTCCAGTCTGGGTGACAGAGTGAAACTCTGTCTTTTTCTCTACTTGAAAGGTAAAAAAAATGAAATCCTATCATATGCCATAACATGGATAAGCCTTGAAGACACAATGCTAAGTGAAATAAGCCAGTTACAAAATGCCAAATATTAAATAATTCCACTTATATGAAGTATCTAAAATAGTCAAACTCTTAGAAACATAAAGTTGAATGGGAGGGGTTGGAAGGAGGGGGCAAAGGGGTCAATGGTTACAGAGTTTCAGTTTTGCAAGATGAAAATGTTATAGAAATCTGCTGTACAACATGTGTACATAGTTAACACTAGTTTACTGTACACTTAAAAAAGATTAGGATGGTAAATTTTATGTTATGTGTTTTTGACCATTGCGATGAAAAAAAAAAACCCACAAACCAATATGGTACAAGCCACTTGTCTTAGTCCATTTGGGCTGCTATAATAAAATGCCATAAGCAGGGTGGCTCCTAAACAACAGAAATTTATTTCTCACAGTTCTGGAAGCCAGGAAGTCTAAGATCAAGGCACTGGAAGATTCATTGTCTGATGAGAACCTAATTCCTGGTTCATAGACAGCACCTTCCTGCTGTGTCCTCACATGATGGACAGGCGGGGCAGCTCTCTGGAGCCTCTTTTACAGTGGCACTAGTTCCATTCGCAAGGGCTCTATCCTCATGACACAAGCACCTCTCAGAGGCCTCACCTCCTAATGCCATCAACTTGGTGATCAGATTTTCAACATGAATTCTAAGGGACACAAATATTCAGTCCATAGCACCACTTGTCCCGCAAAGAACCAGTATCTAGTATACAAAGAACTATCAAAATTGAATAGTAAAACACAAACAGTTCAATTAGAAAATGGGTAAAAGACATGAATAGACATTTCATCAAAAAAGATATACAGATATTCATTTTTATTTGATGACAAATAAGCATATGAAAATGTTTTAGTGTCATTAACCAATCAGAAAATTCTAATTAAAACTACATGAGATATAATTACACACCTATCAGAATAGCTAAAGTAAAAAATTGTGACAAGTCCTGGTGAAGATGCAGAGAAACTGGATCACTTATATATTGCTACTGGGAATGCAAAATGATATAACCACTTTAGAAAATAATTTGGCCATCTTTCATAAAACTACCATATGATCCACCAAAAAGCACTGTAGGCAAGTATCCCAGAAAAATAAACATTGATGTTCACACAAAAATCTATACACAAATGTCCATAGCCCCTTTATTTGTAATAGCCTAAAACTGGCAACCATCCAAACATCCTTCAACATGGACATCGCTAAACAAACCCGTCCCACGGAATACCATTTGGCAATAAAAAGGAACAGACTGCTGATACATGCAACCTCCTGGATAAATCTCTAGGGAATTTTGCTGAATGAAAAATGTTAATCCCCAAAGGTTTCCTATTGTGTGATTGTATTTACATCACATTCTAGAAACACAAAATAATAGAAATGGAGAACAGATTAGTGGGTATCAGGATCAGGGCCTGGGGGGCTGAGAAAGGAAGGGAACTGAGTGGAGTGTAGCTATTAATATAATAAGGCAACATGAGGGATCCTTGTGGTGAGGGCATGGTCCTGTACCCTGACTATATCAATGTCAATAACCTGGCTGTGATATTGTACTACAGTTTTGCAAGATGCTAACATTGAGGGAAACTGGATATTGATGATATTGATGGTAAAGAGTGCATGAGATATTTCTGCATTATTTCTTATGACTACATATGACTCTAGAAATATCTCAAATAATTTAATTTTAAAATCTGATATCATATTGGTATAGGCACAAACAGATTAATGGAATCTGAGACTCAAGTTATAAACCCTGTTAGGTTTGTTTCCCCACAAGCAGACCATGAAACAAGGATTTGTATAATTACATAAAAGTAACTTATTAGTGAATATCCTCAAGAAAAACCGGTAGGAGAGTGGGAAGTTGGGATGAGGAAGAGGAAGAGGGTATAGGGGGTTGAATGGTGGACCCCAAAATGACATGGCCATGTCCTAGTCCCCATGTGTTGGTTAATTTTATGTGTCAACTCAACTGGGCTAAGGGATACATAGCTGGTAAAACAATATGTCTGGTATGTCTATGAGGGTGTCTCCTGAAGAGATTAGCATTTGTATTAATACACTAAATAAAACAAGTGGCCCTCCCCAATGTGGGTAGCATCATCCAATCTGTTGAGGGCCTGAATAGAACAACAAGGTAGACAAAGTGTGAATTTGTTTCTGTTTGAGCTGGGACATCCATATTCTTCTGTCATTGGACATTGGTGCTCCCTGTTCTTAAATCTTCAGACTAAGACTGAATTACACCACCAATGTTCCTGGTTCTCCAAATTGCAGATGGCAGATCATGGGACTTCTTAACCTCCATAATCATATGCGCCTGTATATATAGGACATATATATGTACATGCACACATATATACACACACATAGCCTATTGGTTTTGTTTCTGTTTCTCTGGAGAACCCTAACTAATATACTACAGACCCTATGAATGTGGCCTTATTTGGATAAGGGTCCTAACAGATGTAATGAACAATCTCAAGATGAGATTTTCCTGAATTATCCAGGTGGACCCTAAATCCAATGAGAAATGTCTTTACAGGAGATACAGAGGAGAAACATACGAAGAAAGAGAGGGACATGGGAAGATGAGGCAGAAATTAAAGTGGTGCAGCCACAAGCTGAGGAATGCCGGAGCCTGCAGAACCTGGAAGCAGCAAGGAGAGTCTCCTAGAGCCTTCAGAGGGAGCAGGCTCTGCCATGTTGAGCTTCATGTTGAGCTTCTCATCTCCAGAACTATGAGAATCCTTTTCATGTTGTAAGCCACGCGGTTTGTGGCAGTTTGTTATGGCAGCCCTAGGAAACTAACACAGATTTTGGTACCAAGAAATGGGATGCTGCTGTAACAAATACCCAAACATGCAGAAGGTGGCTTTGGAATTGGGTAATGAGAAGTTGGAAGAATTGTGAGATGCTTGAGAGAAAACTCCTAGAATTTACTAAAGAGACTATTGGTAGAAATGTGAATTTTAAAGGCAATTTTGGTGAGGGCACAGAAGTAAATGAAGAGCATAGTAGAGAACACTTCTATCATTCTAAAGAATTTATATTTCAACACGAGCAGAATGTTATTATAGCAAAAATATGGATGTTAAAGGTGTTTCTGTTGAAGGCTAAGAAGGAAATGAGGAAAGTAGAATTTGTAAGTGATGAAGTTAGATATTTAGATGAGGAGATTTCTAAGTGTTGAAGTTATGTCCTGGTTTCTTCTTGCTGCTTATAATAAAATACAGAAGGAAAGATAAATTGAGGAAGGCGCTGTAAAGCAAAAAGAAACAGCACTTGATGATTTGGGAGTTTCCTGGCCTATCCAGATTGTAAAGGATGCTAAAATTATCAAATTCACTGTTGAAAAGGAGTGCTCTGGATAGAGGGCCAAGGGTATGCCTAGACAATCTTTTGCTGAAGAGATTTGATGTATGACTAATGACTAATGGATACCCTCAATCATCTCAGCAGATCCAGGAATAGATATTGGGTTATCCAGGAAAGATCTGTGCAGGGCCCTCTTATCTAATGGCATGGATCCTTGTGACATACATGGGAGACTCACAAGCTTGTTGAGAATGTTTTATCAGTAGAAACACTGTCAGCTTGGCCTGAAGGAACAGAGACAGGACAAAGTGAAAGAGGGCTGTCAGATTTCCACAATTCTATATGCAGGGCTGATAGAGCTACTTGGCTATAAACATTGTCCTGCCCTTCGAGAAAAAGGAAGAGTGACTATGAGAGCAAAGTCATGGACACAGGGGTAGAGAATGAAGGTGCAGCAGCAGCGACCTACCAAGCTGCCACGAGCAAAGAGGCCTATGATGTCATGGGCCCAGAAGATGTAGCTTCAAGCCACAAAAGATTATTTCTCAGGCCTTGAAACCAAATTAAATTTGCCCTACTGAATTTCTCACTTGCTCGGGACTGTTGACCCCTTTATTCCTTCCATTTTCTCACTTTTTCAAGGGGAATGCATATTATACGCTTATCCTGCCATTGTATTTTGGAAGTAGATAACTTTTTTTCTAGTTTCTAGTTTCTTGTTTTCTAGTCAATAGATGGAGAGGAATTTTGACCCTGCAAATTTCCTGGATCATTCCCAGAGACTCACCTATACCTGATTTAGATTATTCAGAAGATGAAATTTGGAACTTTTTGAATTAATATTTATGATATTTAGATGAAAGTTGAGGTGCTGGGATGGAACGAATGTATTTTGTACATGAGACATATGTGAATTTTGGAGGCCAGAGGGTTGAATGACGGCCTCCAAAAGGACATGTCCACATCCTAATCCCTGGAACCCGTGAATGTGGCCCTGTTTGGAAAAAGATTCCTTGCAGGTGTGACTAAGCTAAGGTTCTTGCTTGAAGAGTCAAGGAAGAATTTTCCCCCAGAGCCTTTGGAGAAAGTGCAGCCCTGTTGAGAACTTTATTTTGAACATCTGGCCTCCAGAAATGTGAGAGAATAAATTTCTGCTGTTTCAAGGCACCCAGATTGTGATCATGTGTTATGGTAGCCCTGGAAAACTAATACAGAGGCCAAGCAAGAATGCAAAATCAAGCAAAGTCCCACAGGGTATCTGTTCCAGTTATCTGCTGCTGTATAACAATCCCAAGATAGTGGCCTAAAACAGTAACAATCATTTCTTTTGCTCACACATTTGGGGTCATCTGGGCTTAGCTAGGCATATCTCACTCAGCGTCTCTCAGAGGTTGTAACCAGATGGTGGCTGGGGCTGGGCCAGTCTTGAAGGTGTCTTACCTCATGTGTCTTGACACCTAAGGACTCCAATAATTAAAGGCTGGAGCAGATGTGGTCCCTTAACCATGTAGTCCCCCCATGATTTCTCTACATGGCAGCAGCATTCTATTGTAGAAGCTGTCACAAAGATATTCCCAGCCTTGAGAGGAGGAAACATAGACTATACTTCTTGATGGGTGTGTAAAATAATTTGCACATAGTACCATTGATTCAGAATTGCAGGGTGGGTGGTGAAGTTCACCCCTCAGAATTGTCTTGCTATGAGGGGCAAGGAAGCTGCAATATTTATATCCCAACAACCATCAAGTACTGGCCAGGAGTAGATAAATTCTCAAGATAGTTCCAACTCTCCACGAGAGCAGGAAACATGGATCTGGCAGCCTTTGAGGTAGGGTTCTGAGAAATGCAGGTGTGGTCTGTTGGAATGAAAGCACCTAGGGGAGGCAATGTGCACAAACACAGGAATGCATATGAGGGAATGTGGGCAGAGCACTGACATTATAGGCTAAATAATGCTAACTCTATGTGGAAACGTAATATGTAGTACTGGTGCCATTTCAGAGTATTAGGGAAAGTCAGGATTAGGATTATTCGAATAAAGGGCACTCAATAAATCTGTTATTCTTTTGGAAAAGAATAATTAAATCCCTTACCTCTCAACATACAAAAATATAATTTGCAAAGAGCTGTAACAACAGCAAACTGATGTGAGAATGGTAGGAAAGCACAGGTGTGGTGAAGAAGGCCTTTCTAAGCAAGACACAGTCAGAGGCAATAAAGAAGCAGATTGAATCATCACTCCACATAAAATTTGAAATAAAGGCATGACAAAAGAACAGAAACAACTGGAAAGAAACTGAAGGAAAATAACTTGCACATATGAAACATGAAAACAATATTCAAAATACATGGAATTCCTACAAATCCATAAGAAAAAAATTAACCAATAGAAAAACAGATAAAGAATACGAACTGGCAATTCATAGAAGGTCTATAAATGCCAATAAACATATAAGAAGTTGCTCAACCTCATGAGTAACCAGAAGCATGAAAAATAAAGCTCAATTTCATTTCCATTAAATTGGCAAAAAAAATTTTTAAAAGACAGCTAATATCCATTGTGGACTGCAGCATAGAAACACTTTCAAATATTTTAAATTGGTTGAGCCATTTTGAAGGCAGTATGGCAGTATTTATCAAAATTAATAACGTGCATAGTATTTTGACTAAAATTTCACTTTAAAGAAACCAGTCAGAAATACTCGGACATACACAGAAATATGTGCATACAGAACATCAACGTTTAGGGTGGCATTGTTTGTAAGAGGGAAAAGGTAGAAATATTGTAAGTGTTCACCAATAGAGAAATGTTTAAACAAAATGGAAGGAGACATACACACAACAAATTATTTCAAGAAAATAGTCTTCAGCCATTAAAATACAAGATAAACAGTGAAAAACTGCTAGAAAAACAAATAAGAAAAAAGTAAGTTGTAGATCAAATTCCACGTGATCATATTGTCCTGGGCCCCAATTATATTTAAGAAATCCAATCCAATTAAGCATGTGCGTGTGCATGCGTTTCCATAGTTCGCATGTGCACACGAAGGTGCTAAAAGGTTCTGCACCAAACTGGTCTAGGACTTAATAACCGCAAAGACTTATACTATGCTTTACACTTTGTAAGTGCTATGTAAGAGTTGGTTATTTTTGTGTATAGTTCTTTATTTTTCAATCATAACGCGCAACGGGATTTCTTTTTTTTTT